>DWIJ01000033.1:0-16497 GCA_018248315.1 Chioides albofasciatus
TGAGGTGATTCATTATGATTGATTTTTTCATCTGCAACTATAGTTACATTGAACTCTTAGCCATCAAAAATTATTTTTTAGTTTTTAGTTCAATTTGCAATAAAAGCGTGTTTTTTTAGTTTTTTTAAACCATAATTATTTTTTTTTTACAATTAGGTTAATTAATAATTTGCCATATAAGTACTAATAGTGTGTTCAAGATTGTTTGGTGTTTGGTGTAATGTAGTGTAATAGGTTATAGGTAATAGGTTACCTACATAATTATTTTTTCTGATTTAAGACCTAAATAAAGGTTTAAAATGAAAATCAATATTTATAGGTTATCCTTTATTGAATCAATTATTTCACGGTTTCACATACATGGTTCGACAGAACAATACAATGAGATAGTTCAAAACACTTATTTGTGATTACAATACATGATAATATTAATTGAAACTTCGAAGTTCTTACACAGTTACAGTTTCTGATAGTTGAAGTATTTGTGAACTTCTAGACAATAGTGGAAATACTTTTCCATAGTATAGTTATAATACTGATATAGTTATAATTATAACTGACTTAATTACAATAATAGTTACACCAAATATGGTTGTGAGACAATAAAGACAAGCAATGACCAGTCGTATTCATTAAGTTAAATCGTCTCAGATACAATAATTATACTTTTCTCCTCCATTCTTTATTGTCCCACTAAATAACATTAAAGCTACTATAACATTGGCATATACTGTGAGCCGAATGTTTTGTTTACAACACTTAAGAATTTACTGTCCACCAGACGAGCTCACTACACGAGCGTCGTTGCAATTAAACGAATTTTCGATGTGAAATTAGTCCAAAATAATAAACGAACGGAAAAGTAAATATAAAAAACAAAAAGATTAAAGAACAACAAAGAAGGATCGATGAATACGAAGCCATTAGATGGGAATTATCTAGGTAATGAATAACTTCGGTGATATTGGGCGCTTTGGGACGGATAGTTCATAGTATCCTAAAACTGCTCTAATGGCACAATCTTAGTATACATATTTATATAGTAACCGGGACAGGCCAAAGATTATCCTCCGCTTTAACTGCATCCCCAAAATAATACCCACAGCCCTGCTGCAACCTACAAACGAAACGAAAACTCTTTCTCGTTATGCTACACCAGTTAATCATATCTGTTCCAATTTACCTTATCCAAATTATGTGTAGTTTAATGTAAATACATATTTACACCTAATTTTGTTAATAATCTTGGCAATTTTTAATTTTGGTCTGGGATTTCGAACATAACATAACGAATCCAACTCGATTCTTACACGCTCTTGGCCTTCAGTGATTATTATCAGGAATGTTCCCATAAACCGTTGAATATAAGTCTTGTCCACGATTCTTGGCTACAGCCTGACTCGTGGTCTGACGACCCAGATGACGCAGTCATTTCGCTGCCGAACTGCAATATAGGCCTCGAAACTAATCCAAAGGGTAAAATAACGCAAAAATTATATGGATTTTATGTTTTATATTATCGAGTGGATTTGGAGGGTCAATTATTCGAAGTAGATTGCAGAGCAGTTTTCTAGGAGGGTTTGTCTTAGAAGTAAGAAAGTGAATGTAGAAGTAGAAGTAATGAGACAAGGAATTATCATGGATGATAAATTGCCAAAGGACTTAAAGGTACAAAAATTACGTTATGTCGTTGTTCACCGAATGCAAGTAACTCATAGCCTATATGAGGCTACTGCCTACCAAGAATGAGTAACTGCAAACTGTAACTGAAATCATTTAAATTAATAACTAAAAATATATAGCATATGTAGTTTAGGTATGATAGATGAAATTCGATTGGTTCTAGAAATGTAGTGCGCTTTAGGACGGATAATTCGTAGGATAAGACTGCTCTCGTCCACAATCTTGCTAATAAATATAATAAAATGTAACCGGTTGTGGCCAAATAATATTCTCCGCTTAAACTGCATCTCGCAAACAAAACCTACAACACAGCTGCAAGCCCACAACGTACGAACACAAACTTTCTCTCTTGCCATGTAACCACGATTATTGACAACGACATAAAAAGATATTAACTGGTTTAGACCATATTAACGATCTACCTATTTACCTATTTCTATTAGTGTGTTATGATTTCATTAATCATACTTTGACACACAGAACGGTAAATATTTC
Organism: Chioides albofasciatus; assembly: GCA_018248315.1. Taxonomy (NCBI): domain Eukaryota; kingdom Metazoa; phylum Arthropoda; class Insecta; order Lepidoptera; family Hesperiidae; genus Chioides; species Chioides albofasciatus. Next base: position 2,179 of record DWIJ01000033.1, read on the forward strand.
ACACTGTTTGGCCTCTTCAGATATTTGTCAAAAATACGTGTCAGAACTATGAATACCATACTTGGCTGCAACCTAGTTTACGGTTTAACGACCCAAGTGATGCAGTCCATTCGCCCCCCTACTGCTATATAGGCCTCGCGATTACAAATAAAAAGGGTAAGGATGAGTATTAAAGTGAAATTAGTATAACTTAACATTAAATATATCATTGAGTAAATCTGGGGGACAAATGAGTTGAGACTGTAGAGCAGTTTCCTAGGAAATCGTGTCTTAGAAATAAGATAGAGTGAATGTACAAGAAGTAGTGCGACATAGAGTTACCATTATATTTTTGGCCAGCTTATTTCAGCTTGTATGTATTTAGAGCAGCACTATTCCGGCCTTGGTAATTTGTTTCAATTAGCTGCCAAGTTTGATAAAGCCTCACTTTCCTTAATTAATATACGGGGTCAATTATTCGTAACTTATTCACACAAGCTTTATATTTATCTAATTTTTTTGAGAAAGAGCCGCACAGTAATCCATAAAATTTCATTCACTGACCAAAACGACCAAAACAATGAATTTGTTTTTTTTTTTAATCCGGGTAATAATGATGGTAACCCTGTATCCCATGGTTTGTCTGGTGATATGAAGAGGGTAGTTCGAAAAGGGACTAATGATTAGGAGCCTACCGTATATTTGTTACTGAACCAACTGAATTTCAGACTGAGCTAGCTTTTTGGCGCAAAAGTAATTTAGTACTGTCCAGAAAAAGCAGTAGCGTGGCGTGTGTACGTTCAGGGCTAGTTCGAAGGTACTGATAAAATGACACTTGCTAAGAGGATATCTTAAACAATGAAACTAGGTATCAGTATAAAATATGAATATTCACAGTTAGTATTGTCACCCCTTACTTTAACCATATAAAAAATGTTAATTTATTTTAAAGCTGATGAAGTAGTAACTATTAGTTTCAGTCTTACTTCAGTACTTGTACACCTGCTAAAAATCATTACAATTTTTTTACAAGGTCTCATCTCCCCTTTTCCCCTTCTTTTTATTGTTACTTTGTATCTTGTTAATTGAGAATCAGTTGAGTTAAATTGATAATTGTGCGTCAAGAACTATTATTTAAAATATATTGTTTTTTTATTGTTTATTGTTGTCAGTGATTTCTATTATTTGTAACTTACTTCCAATATATCCACTGCCAAACTTACCGCTTCTCTGGACTAGTAAGTCTTAGGCCCTATAATTAGCTATATTTTACTTTTGCTCCTCGAACAAAAAATTCTCACCCAAAACCAGATGTCTGAAATTCAGTTCATTCAGTAACAAACATAGTAATAAAATAATATAAATTTAACGTCTAACCCTTAACATACTTAATAAATAATTCCTATAAATAGGAAAACAGTCTTCCATAATTTTTATATTGAAAATTTGTAAAATGTTTTTGAAATATAAAAAAAATATCGTTAAAAATTCGAGTAGTTAATTGATGTTGTTTCCATCAATGTGTTCAATCATACAAAATATTAATAATACAATATACATAGAGGAATTGCGATTAGGAGAATGAAATGAAAGTAATGTAAATATAAGAGTGCATACTGTTGAAACGTATGATGTTTAAAACGATAAATTTTTCAAAATATAAGAAACTAAAAATAAACCTTATAAAATATAACAATAAGTTGCACGATCAAATTGATAACTAAAAACAAGTGTGTTACTAACCGCGTGGTACTACGGGATCTGGTGGTTCGTCCAAAAAAGCACACAAACAACAACCATTTACGTATAAACGAGAAAAACATCTTGAGAAATTTAATCCGAGTCGTAGAAATCGGCTGGAGTGCAGATGATGACTTTCTCCTTGCTCAGCCTGTTGAAGACGAGCCACATCTTGGGCTTGGAGGGCCCCTTCTTCTTTTTCTCCTCTTTTTCTTTCTTCTTTCTCTCCTCTTCCTCTCTCTTAGCCTGTAAAAGAACATGCTTTTAATATATGGTATTTAATTGATTCTGCTTATAACACACAAATAATTTTACAAAAGTCAATAGTTAATGTAACACATTTATGTATATTTTGTTTATTGATATTGTTTTACAATTTTAATTTTACAGATTATAGCCGCGTTTTGATTATACATATCGTAAATAAGTATCCTTACCTTACTCTTCAGGCATCTCTCAAAGAGCTCGGGGAAGAAGCCCACCTTCTTCTTTTGATCGCGTTCTTTAACGAGTTTTTCGATGAAATTCAGAGCTGTCTCCACAGTTGTCAAAATGACGTCATGGCTGACAGGACCGCGAATGTACTTGAGAGATTCATGGTATCTCTTCACGTCCTCCTCATAAATTTCAATCTTGCTGATTTCAATGTTATTGGAATAGTTTTCAATATCTTCATCATCGAGCATACGCGCCTTTTCAGCAAAGAAGTTGGCTATCATTTGGCGGTTGGCTTCTTCTTCCTCCGCGGTAGGCTAAAATAGGGAAAAAAGATAAATAACCAAGCTGTATTTAATATTTAATATTTATGTAATAACATAACCTCGAACGTTTAATTAACGTTAATTTCAATAAGGACGACTTTTCTTTTCGGCGATTTATGTACAAAATCCCTTTCGCTCTAGTAGTTACACCGGAACTAATTGTAATAATCAATAAAATTGTTACATTTTAATTTCAAAACATTACAAACCTCATAGACCGCGTTTTGAGGTTTTTCGGCAAATTCAGATGGTAATTCAAACCAGTCCTGGAACTCGGGTGGTGCTTCTTTCAGGGGTTCAATCAACTGTTCAATGCTGGCTTCTGGATTTTCATCCTTGTCGTTGACAACCTAAAATAACATCACACAATTTTAATACTCTTTCAATCTACGCTTACATTTACTTATAGTTAAGTGTCTTATTAATCATCAAGTGAGTACCTATATCAAACCAATGAAGCCATTAGCCGACTTCAGGTCAGGTGAATATGTAAATATTTATACAATACCTCGTAATAATCCTTGAAAATGTCCTCCATTGGAGGCTGCCTGCGAGGCTGCTCAAATACCGGTTCAAGCTCAGCGTAAGAAGCAGTGGCCAAGTCTTGTGGCACAGGGGCAAACGCTGTGTCCACCACACGTATTTCACCCTAAAATAATAGTTACGATGAGCAATGTAAAAAAAGAAAACTAAATATTTATTTTTTGTTAAAGACAATATATTAAAATTCATAAAATGCAACAGTTACGCAATTACGCATAATAACGCGTACCTCATTTACATCGTCCGAATTGTCATGAACGACCGGTTTGGCAAATATACCGTCCAAACCTTCGTAAGAGACCTTAGCCGTCACAAGCAGCTCATTAGAATTTCCATCTGTTGGTACGTTCTTGTTGAGAGGCTGAAACAAAAGTTGTTAGTATTATATTTTGTACAACAATCACAACAATACACCTCAGTAGGTGAGAAAGTCTCACCTGCTCTTCCTCAGGCAACTCATGCTCTTGGATTGCCTCCAATGTAGCAACTTTTATCTCCGGTACATTAACAGGTGCCTCCAGCGGGGGCATTTTCTCGGTGTTAATCTACAATCCAATGAGTACCGTCAGAAAATATAGGAAAATGATCTATAAGATCTATAAGATCATTTTTATACTGAACTATATAGGAAGTAAAAGTCGACACTAATTCTATCAAATTAAATTGTTCCGAGTCGAGGCTAAGCCAGTAACGAATAATAAAAAAGCACCGAGCTACGCCAGAGTCAAGACGGACAATGCTGCCTTTTTATACATAATGCAGAGTGGCGTGTTCGACGCACGTACTTTACGAAAATGTGAGCAGATTGTTTATAACCTAAATTATGTTTCCTTAAATATTAAACCGGCTTTTAAAGACCAAACTACCTTATTCCTCGGAGGTTTTACCGGTACCATCATTATTTCCTCGAGACAGATACCACCAGAAGCAGTGTCCTTCTTAACTTCGCCATCCCATAGGGGATCAAATTGTTCGAGGATGTTGGCCTCTTTCTCAACCAAAGTAACCACAGGCTTCGGATCCTCGTCAATCAGGGAGTCATTAGATGAAGCTGTCTCTGGCTCATCCTTGTTGAAGAAGCTTGTTTCCTGAAAATATTTAAAATATAACGACGTCCTGTGCAAAGTTAAAAATCTTTTAGTGTCTACTTTTTTAGGTCATTAGCTGTAACAACTTATTTGAGATTAAAGTTGGGCGATACGTATCCATTCAAATATCCACCAACGTATAAAAACCAAAATAATCGCACACCTCCCAGATGTTTAAAATATTAAACTAAGGGTAAAATAGCTGTAAGAGGGGCCCGAAGTTAAAATCCCAGGCTCGCAACTCTGATTTTTCGAAGTTATGTGCGTATTAGAAATTAATTATCTCTGGCTTTAACGGTGAAAGAAAACATCGTGAGGAAACCTGCATACCTGAGAGATTTTATAAAAAAAATCTCAAAGGTATGTGAAGTCTACCAATACTAACTTGGTCAGCGCGGTGGACTATCGCCTAATTCTTCTCATTGAGAGGAGACCCATGCTCAGCAGCGGGATAGTAATGGGTTGTTTATGAAAATAGCTTAACAAAATATTCAAAGCACCGAAACGGTTACGAACGATTCTCACCTTATTCATGGGCCTCTCCGGCGCTGGCCTGATCTTAGCCCAACCAGGATGTTTCTTTTGGTTGCCAGCGTTTTTATCGTAAAAAGCCAGAGTGCGCTTCTTCTTCCGATTGATCACTCCCTTCGCTTCGTACTTTGGCTCATCGGAGTCTTGGGATGAGTGACCATCCGCGTTCTACAGCAATGTCAATTTTATTTTGTACATTTTAACATCTTCATTAAATCTATATTAATATTATAAAGAGAAAAGATTTGATTTCTTGTTTGTTTGTTTGAATTGAACACGCTCCGAAACTACTGGACCGATTTGAAAAATTATTTTACCGTTAGAATCCTACATTATCCCTGATGAACATATGCTATATTAATAGGAGAAAAAATAGGGATGCGTGTGAAAATTTCGATAATGTAACCCAACGGATACCGCAGGTTCTGCTCGTAATTAAATAAAATGCTGACTTTATTAAAATTCAGATATTAAAACAATGTTCCAGTTTCTAAATCTAGATAAGTATGACAAAAAGATTTTCTGGCACCAAATGTTAAAGTTATTAGTTAAGGAAACTTTTCATCGATAATTGTTGATGTCGAGAGAACTTCCCGCAGACACCATTTTCGGTTGTTCCAAAAATTATCTTCTATTAACCTCATATGAGTATAATCATAGTATAATGGTGTGACATAATGATACTTCTTTTAAACTTGTTAGTTTCTTACCTCATATCTCTTAGATGGGTCATGCGCCGAGCTGGTGCTGGCTTCGTCGTCGCTATTCTTAGCTTTCGTTTTAAAAATTTTGTTTATGAAGGTCATCTTTCGGTTAGGGCTCCGAGTAGAAGAGTCGGAATCCTGTAAACAATTTGTTAATTGCTTTCATTTCCTACAATTATACCTAAGATGTTAAATGCCGACAATATGCTTTAAATACTTATTACCTGACAATCCCTGAAAAAAACCTTCAATTATTCCCTAAAAATCAAAAATTCGATTCTTTTAGCGGACGTCCAATTTCAATTCACATGTTCCAATTTATGCTTAAAGATATTTAATAACCATAATTAAGTAGGTCAACGTAAAAAGGTCAAAGAACTACATTTATTTTCATTTGTGTCTTCACTCATACAAAAAAAATTGTATCTATTTAAGCATAGGCGCAAGCCCGTCTTACTCGTTCTTATATAAAACAAGCAAAGAGATTTAATATAGGTATGTATAAGGCTGTAGAGCCGACATTATCAAGATTTTCGTATAAATACTTTTATCCCCTTTTAATAGAAAATCTACACATATGTTATATTTCTTTAGTTAATTGTAATTTAATAAAAAATTTAAGGCAGTTATGATTATTTTGAATTTATAAGCACACGTACCCCGCAGCGTTTGTAAATCGTAATTGATTTACAAAGTTAAGAATAGTCGAACGCGATCGGGAGGTTGGATGGGTGACCGCTCAGATCTATTAAATTAATGAATATAAGACACGGGATTCGGATGACCGCTAATGGCTCCATTATCCGTTATGACATCGTTATTATCGGATAATCATGAAAAATAACTAGAGGACCAAAAGTCTGAAAACATAAATTACGTATGGCTTCTGTCCATCGTTTATCAATTCACATTCGAGTAGCATGATGAAGCTCCAAGCCTAGTATTACGATATTTTGAATATGGAAAAGCCTAAGAGATTCTACTTCGAAGGCACGCCTATATCTGCCTAACAGCGTCAAGCACTACTGTGTTTCGGTTTGACGCATCTCTAGCCAATCTCAGGTAGTAATCTTATCTTATCTGGGATTGGTTACACATGTCCATGAGGGGCGATAGCCTCTTACCATTTGTTTTACTCCTGTTATAAAAAATGAGAGACTGATGCCTAGAAGTAGGACATAAAAAGGAGTGTATCGACACAATTAATTGTGTTAAGCATGCGCGTTGCAGTTTGCCCACCGGAAGGTATATTGATTCAGGCAACTAGTGGTACAGCCACCCACCCTATCTCCCACCCCGTAAACTAGGTCACAGGATTTTAACACCTAGATTCGCGTCGACTCAGGAACGCTGATAATTAGATATATCGTGATGTAACTTTAATATTACTTGCTAAAGTATTAAGAGCTCCATTAGATACACACAGATAAACACAGATAGAGATATGGAACGTTTCAGACGCGTACCGTAGCAGACAATACAGAATTCTCCTATACAATTTGTATTAACATGTCTATGCCCATCGTAATATGGCGGCGTGGCCACGGGTCGTGCCTTAACACAGTATTGCACAAAACGAGAAAATTATTTTAAAAACAATTAACCCGAAAAATTAAAAAATATATCATATGTTACTTCCAAAGTTTAAACGAATGCATCAATATATCACATTTTAAAATCCGTCATGCTGTACCAAAATATGAACACTCGTACGAGTACACTCGGAAAACATTACCCTCCGCAGTTGGGAGAAAACAAAAAATAACGATGTCAACAACGATTGTGAATTGGGTAACTCAGAATGAACGCTCAAAAAAGATTAGCCTCCGCGGTCGGGCAGAAATAAACTGTTGTCCGCCACAACCCATACTTATGTGATACGGTCAATGTCTGTAGACAAACGAAGCCAAGAAGATCTATCAATCCGAGCGCGAAATTAGAGCGACGTGATGGAGTAGTGCAGGTACTATATAATAGGTAGGTATAGATATTCCAGAGAGAGATCTTGGCAGAGCCACGCAATGTAAAACAGTTGTAGCTTAGACTTAACAGGTGGTAGAGCCAGTATTATTTGACTGGGAAGGTATGTTCTGTATGAAGGGTGTAAATGCCGACTAACTTTCGTATGAGACGACTATCTTAGTCCTGAAAAATGGCAACGTATCTGTGATCGCCATCAGGTAAACCCTGTTCAGATGATCACAGTTCAAACAACAGGTTATAAAAAATACACCGGATCATAAACTTTCCGAAAACGGTTTGAATTTTTTAGATATCGTCGTCATGGTTTCGATAAAAAATTAACCCCTTTTTTAGTTCTATTTTCGCGTCCTTGATTTTGCTTTTAAATGAAAATAAATCTGAATACTGAACAAAAACAAATGTTTTTGTAAGTAAATACGGACTACTTTGTTTGATTTATGAACAACAACGCGCCCTTTTTACAATTCGTATTTAAGAAAAGAAAATAAATGTTTACTTGTTTACTGTTCTTATAAGTAAGTAAACAAAAGTACATTAGCATTCATCAAATAATGTACAAATCATGTTTGTGAAAAATTCTTCGACGAGAGAGATAATTTTTTAAACACTATTACGAGTCCTTTTAACTAGTACAATTTTTAAAGTTAATTATTTATTACGACTGCCCTAACTCTCAATAAGCATCTGATAAAGTTCTTAGCAAATCTTTTAATTTTTGTTATAATTGGTTGCAAATAAAATAAAAGGATTTCTGCGGTACGTATTTCTCAGCCTTCTAAAACCTGTTTTTGCTTATATCTTCAGAAAAAAACACAATATTTCAATATTATCGACTCGAGATAAAATCCTTATAAGGTTTCAAAATAGTAGCAGACAGTGCGGATATATTTTAAAACTTCACTACATTCATATGTACAAGGCTCAAAATGTATAATGCCTGTCTATATTCGAGAAAAAACTCCAAAAAAAATTAAAAACCATACGCACTAAACATCTTTTTGGTGATATGTTCACAAAGTGTATAAAATATTTACTGACCTTTCAATGAAATGAGCTCATGAATTATGTGTAAAAACCGTTCTTATAAACACCTCGGAATTTGGTGCTAATTTCAGAGCCCCCCGGCATTTGATGCCTTATCTAGTGCTAACCTAGTAATCAACACAGTTCGATAAATTGTGCAGTTTCGTTCATAATTTTCCTAATCAGTCTACTAATAAATGGTTTCGAACGGGCTTCACGAAAAATTAACTAAAGGTTCTACCAGTACCCATGAACTTATATAATATTTATAATTCGACAGCAATTCATTAGCTCGGAAAACGCACTGGCATAACGCTACTATTATGCTTTACGTGCGCTAAAAAGCGTGCCGCAACCAAGACTTATTTACAAGGAAACACCGGAATAAAGGGCACGTAGCACATGTCAAATTTTTGCTCTACGACGAGCAGCCGATTTTGCTGTTGCGCGGCACCTTTCTATGTGTGGAACATATCCTCTAACGGCTTTGGTCCCGAAAAAATATTATTAAGAAGTAATATCGGATAATTATATCAACTTATGGACCGATCCAAAACTTTATTAATGGGAGTAGATATCCAGAACTGAAATGTTTGAGCATACTGACAAAGCGATTGGGATTTGTGAACGCAAAATAAACATTTTGTTTCACGAAGTTTTATGTGAGCACCACCACTTACAGAAATTTCTTGTAACAAAATCGGCATCGCGGCGGCGTCGCCGTTACAATGTACTCTTTAAGGTTGTTTAATCGAATCCAAGGTCATCGTGCGAAATGTTGCTTAACTTTGTAGGATACGTAGTGCAAGCTACTATACTATCGAAATCCAATGTTTTTCAATATAATTCCTATCTCCAATAAAGATCAATTTCCTTAATAATTGATTTCATATACAACCCCTGTCTCATACAGCTAATTGCAAATGCCCATGAGTAGTTATCTTACTATCAGATGCACTACTTGCTCGTTTATTATTTCAACCATATAAAAAAGTTAATTCAGGTCAAAATTTTGTCACAGTTACGACTTTGTAATCGATCCTTACACTGATTGCGTCACTAATGGCCTTTATTAAAAATGAATGTATTTAATGTTTCGTCCACCAAAGATCGATATTTGACTTGAAATTTGCTGCCCTAGAAATTGTCCTATCTTGGTAGGAAAGAAAACAGCAGACTGACTGTTACATAATGGGCGTAAACAAATCCTTTCCGATATTTTCGCGAATTTCATAGTACTAGAAGACATCCTGTTTTAAACCCCCGACGTATTGGTATGTAGTTTAGCTTATTAATATATGTGTATGTATATGTGGATCTGTGAATCTGTTTATGGCATCGTAGTTCTCAATCGGGTGGAAGAATTTGATAGCAATATTTTTATAAGAGGAGCAAATTGGAACCAGTTCAGCAAATTGTAAGTTGCCATTAGCCCCCAAGGACATCATAGATGCTCGCCTCTTCGTCCAAGAATTAAGGTAGTGTTTCTCATATTAATGTCACTCCCTTACCACGATTCAAATCAAAAAACACCAGTGCTTAAAACTGGTGATATGTGGCAATAAAAATAGTCAAACCATGAAGGTTTATACCACTTTTTTATATGATCACTACTGCATATAGTCATCAATTACCAATCCGTTAATAAATAATTATAAGACAGATTCTACCTAAAATCGATCCCAGATGCGTTGCCATTCCTGAAAGCTAAGATCAAATCACAAGTAACCTATAGGAAATAGTTGTGGAACCACTCCATTTGAAATATACCGGTTCTATTTTCTATTAGTTCAAAGCAAAGAGCTTACCTCATCAGTATCAGCGGCTCCCAGAGGACCCGAGCGCGAAGTGCGCCTGGAGAGGACCGCATAGTTGCGGTCCTCCTTCATCTTCTTCTTTATCTGGAACAAAGATATCATTATTTCATAAATATTTGATGTTCTTAAAGTAACCTATAATAACTAGCTGAAATCAGCCACTAGTACAAACCAAAGTTTTAGTTTGGGTTTTGGTATGGATTCGGCCAAAAAAGTAATTTCGGTCAACGTTTTGTTTTCGGCCAAAAATCCGAATTTTTGTATTACATTTGGCTATACACGGGTGTTTGACTAAAAGGAGCAAAAGTACATCACCACCTCTGAGCCACCTCTGACAAGAAGGATTTTTATTTATACTTATTAATGTTTCCTAACATAACTTAATGATTCTATAAGTCTGTAAATATCTTAATTGCAGGGACGTGTGTAAAGTATTGTAAAATTTTCATAAGTATCGGTTTCGGTTTCGGACGACACTAACGAAGCTTCGGTTTTGGTTTCAGCAGAAAAACCAATTTCGGTCGGTTATTACTAGCCTCGCTCTAATAAGAGTCAGTCTAATATTCATTTTTAGAGAAGGCTAATATTTCCAGTCTCGTTTTACGAATGCTTTTGAACTTTCGTAAAATCTTACTTATCCGAGGCGTTCCAACTTAGCCCTCGGACGTACCAACAAAATTATGACTAGCCTCAAGTAAGACTCTAATCTTATCTGAAGGTGATTACAGATGTCTTGATGATGATTGGCAGTAACCATTTCCTATAAGTACTTGCTTTATTAAAAATAGATTATTTTTTATTTTCAAATCCATTAATTATTGTTCGAGATTTCCATTGATTGATTTGATCCATTGATTACTATTTTTAATTTTAATATTGTTAAGACAAATAGAAAGAGCATGAATTTTATATAATAACTAGCTGACAACTTTACTAAGTCGGATCGTCTCAAGTCTCTCGACAACATTTTCACGTTATTCGAAGGCTGGCCATGAGCGAAATAAATTTAAATTAACTGACGCTGATTTCCCGGGAGAGTATTAAAATTAGCTATTTATGGGAAAACGTTTACCGGTATAAACGAGAGACCTATTGCGACATTTTAAAAACTGCTTTTGTGGCGATTGGGAAAATGATGAGAGTGATTCTTTCACAAAACCGACAGAAAAAATCGACACTATGAAGTCAACTAGTGAATATTATAAGCTTTGCAGTTTTCTTAGATACATGATATAATATGTCATCATATGATACGATACGTCACGTTACGTTACGTATCATGTAACGTCGTGTACGTGTCGCCCTAACGTGTCGTATCATTTTGTACCAATCACATTTGTAAAAATATTTGTTTTTGACCAAACATTTTTTGTAGCTCTATAATCATATCATTCCTATAATTTTCTTGTATGTCTTTTTATGTTTTAGGGTTTCTCGAAATTACCGCTAATAATTTTAAAAGAACTTAATTTGGGGGTTGACCGCTCAGAAAATAAACGTCTTCATTCCTTTTCGTTAATTGCACATACAAATGACGTGATGCCTTATTTATTTGCTTTCTGAAAAATACCCACCTAAACAAATGTGGGCTAAATATTCGTTTCATATACGCTTAAAGGTAAGTAATCACTGTGGCAGTTAACATCTGTTACCACTCATCCTTAAGACAATTGTAGTTATGGAGGAGATAGGTCCTTATAGTACCAGATAATTAACCGAGCAGGCCTAAGGTCAAGCATACCCCGGTTGGCTACCCCTGAGAAGGTTGCTATGTCTCATATCAGCATCTCTACCAAAATATATAGCATTTAAAACTGCTACATTATAAATAAATACTACAGTGGTACCTTTGCAATCAAACAATAAAAGGTTTCACCACCTTTAAGTAACAATGGCGTATAAAAAAGAAAACTGGTGGACCCAACAAAGTGTATTACTACAATACAGAATCCGTATAACTGTGTTCTGATTTAAAGGGCGTGGCAGGGCGCTGAAGTAACCCACCCACCTTCACCCTAACAGTCCTATTTATCTAGATAAAATCGATAAATGCACATGCGCATGTCCGCCTAGTACCTAGAACTGTAAATGTCGTAGTTCAAAACACACCCGAAATGTTCTAGACTCTATCTCCCTGGCTCGTGACCTTTGCTCTATCAAACCAATGACGTGTGATGAGAGACATCCTTATCCAAAGCCTTCTAACTTAGTCCTCAGCAACTCATCTATTGCCAACCTCAGGTGGGAATGAAATCTTATCCGAGGTTGACAGATGTCTGTGAGCAGCAGTAGCCACTTACCATCAGATGGAATGCCTGCCCGTTTGCGACTTCAATACGGTCTTTTATTTTTTTTTTTTCAAAAAAATTTAAGCAAGCTTTATGCTCTACATGCATAAGTAGAATTCTGCTAAATGACATTCTTGCCTATAACGAATACTTTATGAATCTCGCATGACCTTCGCATGAAGTCAAGTGAGTGAAGTCTTTTTTTATATAAGATTAATACGACATATTCGTTGCTATTCCCGAGGAGTAATATTGTATATATAAGTCAGGTGATAACATTATGTAAGTCACCCACACACCCCACCAACACGCAGATCTGCGTACAGGTGAGGGGGTGTCACCTCCCGGGTGGAACTGTGCTAATTCTACTAAGCTTTTAGTCCTTTTACACAAGGCCAATGAGGGTTGGTGAAGGAAGGTACAAGTACCAGTATGACCATATTTTATCATTACCTGGATATTACACCTCCGGTAATAATTAAGTATCAAATTTCTACCTAATTACAACAATTGGTACCAACGGGTTAATATGACCACCCTAGCTCGGAAGCACATGAAATTCAGCCTGAAGGTCCCCCATCCACCTAACAATAAAATCTCCTGTTACTTATTTTGTGAATACGTACTACACAAAATGTGGGGCGATGCCCCTGGATTTCTGTTTGATAATTTTACAAATTTGCTTTATATTGACCTAGTTAATAAATGTAAAATATTGTCAGAATTAAACATATTTGCGTCATAACGACCTGTGACCTATTCTAACGGCCCTGTGACCTACATCTGTCATCGGCCAATGAGAATTGGTATCATCAACTCGGATATTATAAGCTATTACGCCTATAAAAAATATAAAATTGCTACCCAATTTTAACAATAACGACTAAAGGGTTCACGTGCCTACCAAAGCTCAGAAGCGCGTATGATATTCAGCATCTAAAGGCACCTTACTATGATAAAGCCTCTTACTTAATTTTGTATATATACCCCACTACACCAGATGTGGGGCGATGCCTCTTCATTTAAATTTGTTTATTTCAGAAATGTGTTTTATACTGAACTAATTAAGATATGTGGAGATCGATATCAAAATTTGACAGAATGTTGTAAACAGGTGTGTGTCCCAAATAGCCAGCGACCTATTCTATCAGCCCTGTGACCTACATCTGTCTAGTGCTTATAATAAAAAGACTAGTTTCCAAAACTTATATGATTTCAAACCAATAACGAATATGTCGTAATTTTATTGAAGTTAATCTTAGAATATGTGGTATATTGCTTTGTATGCTAGACCAGAGTTTAGCAAATTTATTTCTTGAAGTATACATGTGTGAGTGTGATATAAGATAAATCCGTATATTACAGGTTTCTACCGAAAACCTACTGACGATATAGTCGACTTGAGTTTTATGTATAGGTACTTTAATATTTTGTCATCACAAAGTAGCAAAATATATTATTACCATAGTCCCTAAGTACTAACATTATGAAGAGTAAAGCTTTTATTTTTTGTTTGTTTGTATGTTTATTTGGTTAAATTGAATAAGCTCCGAAACTACTGGGCCGATTTAAAAAAATCTTTTACCATTGCAATCCTACATTATCCCCGAGAAACATAGGCTATATTTAAAACGAGAAAAAAATCAGTTTGAAAATTTCGATAAGGTAACCCAACGGGCGAAGCCGCGAGTTCTGCTCGTTGAAATATAAAATATTATTTTCCATTGCAAATAGCCAATGATGATTATGAAATATGTAATTAAGCCTAAGTATAATTTAAAACCATACTACCTCCAAGAAGGAAAAAATATAGTCCAACTAGCTTTCCGCCCGCGGCTTCGCCCACGTGGAATTCGGTTATA
>DWIJ01000034.1:0-16492 GCA_018248315.1 Chioides albofasciatus
TGCTCAATATATTTCGTTGCATCACGATGTAAACAGCGTGTCCAATATGAGCACCGGCTTCAGAAATATGTACTAAAACATTTTTTTTTTATTATTTTATACTTTTTAGTGACATAGAAGTCGGTTGTACTTTTTGTTAAAAATTTTTTTGTCTGCTAACATTTTGGCTAATATTTTTCAGTAACCGTTTACTGCTATCTTACGAGTACAATACGCCGCCCTGCCGATTTCTCAGAGCGATAGCTGACCGAATTCGCGCGTTAATTCCTCGCCAACGATTTGTCCGTCCAGTTTTAATTATATCCGCTGCGTTCCATTTTCGCGCTTCGCGACGCAACCGCGCGTTCCTGTTGCTTCCGCGAGTTGCGACCGCGATCGGCTGTCGATGCTTGATCGGCGGGTTGACGACACGGAACGAAACGTTATTTAAAAAGATAAAAAATAGCGGGAGTTTTTATTTTTTTAAACTAAAGTGTTACTGGGTTACTACGCTTGTTAACGTTGTAACATCCCGTGTACTGTATTTTAAGTAGTTTTTTTTTATATTATGACCTCTTTTTCGCTGTTTTGAGAGAATCATTTCGAAGAGGCACAGTAAAAATACTTTCCTAGAAGTTTGGAAATTAAATAAGAATTTTGATCCGATTTATCGCTGTAAATTAGAATTTTCGGAAAGCCCCAATGCGTCTTATATCTCTTGGAAGAACGTGTGGGTGTAAGAGTTGCACTCAAGCGCATAATTCGTCAAGCTCTGAAGCCGTAGCGTAACGCTGTCATCTGCGGACGAGATCGGCCTGCGGGCTCTGATAAAAACATTTTGTTTTCGCTAAAGAGTGTTTTATTCTCGAGTTAATAGCGAGCAAGTGCTGGAGCGGGATCAAACGGGATGTTCCGTGCTCGTCAATTAGGGAAAATCGCACATTTGGCATCGTTCCCGAACAGTTGTTCTACTCCGGTGAGTTCTGCGCGTTTGATTCGCGGAACGACGCAGGCCCGACCGCGTCCATAAATGGCGATTTGGACTTTGAGGTCATAAAGCTTTTGTATTTCCGGATGCAGTGCAGGCAGTGCAACGAACAACGAACTCAAAATACATGCAACTTTTTTTGGACAATGTAAATGAATTGTAAAATGTAGCGAAGAAATTGTCAAGTTGTAAAGGGAAAATCCAAATCTTTTTCATACATGTAATAAAAAGTACCTGCTATAGTAATGTATTCAATTTAAAATAATATGATGAGCTGAACCTAGGTAAATATTAAAATAAAAACCGAAATAAAGCTCACATGACTTAAAACTTTTAACATGGACAGAATATGAATGCTAAAATAATGCAAAACGATGAAATTGGTAATCATAGAATATTCGAAATGGTTGATTTATTATGATACTTGGAAGAGTTAAGTTTTCTAGAAGACGTAAAAGCCATAATTGTAGTGATGTGAATTCAAAAGTGTGGTGCACTTGTATCTAACGGAATTGTGACTCACACCATAGACAAAACATGAGTCTCGAGTGCGTTATCAAGTGCATAAATATAAGACACAAGGTTTAAGAACAAATGTGACATGCAACCAATACAATATTTTCTTTCAGGACGATAACTGAGTGCTAACTGTCTGAACACGCAATCAACAAGACAGAAACAGTTATAATTTAAACGTTCAGTCGATGTGCAAACAGATTCATTACATTAAACGTTAATAATTATATTATTATTGTACCGTTTGTCCTTCCCTGTCATGTCTTCGTTATATTGATTGTGCTACAATCAACCTTTGAAATTAACACTTGTACAACGACAATATATCGCGTGTTATAATTAGACAACGAAACAATAAAATTTATAAAGGGACAAATCGTAAGCATTAAATTTACACATAAAGTTTGAAACATTACTTTTGTCATAGTATACGTAGATTCTCAATTTCTTTTTTAGAACTTGGGATTTATGTGACGTTTTTATTAACCCACTTGTTAATCGATATTTTCAATTTGATGAATTAAAATTAAATTTCGGTTAAAGCACGTTTTAGGAATGCCTTAATGGCCAGACCACGTAGCATATATAAATGAAAGTGTTTAATAATTCTACTAAGTATACCCACGTATTCTAAAGAATGGTATGATTTAATACCAAAAATGGATTTTGTTCAGGATAAAATAAGGTGGACAAAACCGGTAACTGAGGTCAGATTTTAGGTAAATTTATACGAATATTATAAAGTGGATCGATTAGATTTTTTGTTTGTTTGTTTGTATTGAATAGGCTCCGTAACTACTGGATCAATTTGAAAAATTATTTTACCATTAGAATCTTACATTATTCCCGATGAACCTTATATACCCTGATATTTAATAAGAGAAAAAAATAGGGATCAGCTTGAAAATTTCTATAATGTAACCCAAAAGCCGAGGCAGCGGGTTCTACTATTGGATAAAAATTAGGACTCGATAAGTATTTTGTTTTAGGCGCAAAGGGCGTCTAAATATATGAATATTAATTTATTATGAGGTACAAAGTAGTAAATAATGTGCGTTATCATTGAAATGAGATATTTCCACTGTTTCATGAACGAACCAGAAAGTTCCCAGCTAACAAGTGCTTTATTCATTGCGAGTGACTCACAAGTGCCCTGTATACGGAAGTGTTGTTCTAAATGAGTTTCGAACTACTTTTACACTTTCTGTTGCGTAGTTCAGTTATTTTGTTAAACATGTACATTACTTGTATTTTTAACAATGAATAATTAATAATTTTAAGAATACAAGTAATGTAATGTTAACAATACGAAATGATGTATGTCCATCAAAGTCGTTTGCAAAATATAAATTCCGATGAGAAAATTCTTATTGTGAATTTGTAGTTTTTAAACAAATCGTAATGATTTCCTGCATATAATGGACATTCTTTCGTCACGTGTATTTCTAACGTAAATCCAAAAGATACGAATCTTAAAAGATATAAATTACCTTACTACCGGTATCTACATACGTAATTACGTATAAACATCTAGTATCTTTAATTTAACCCCGACCTTGCTGAATATCTTAACGTTAAAATAATCCAATTTGAAAAAAATGTTTGCAAATACAAAAAAATATACTTATTTAGATAAACGATTTTGATAAAGGCTCTACTGATTTATCTCTACTGCTCTACCAATTTATCAATTAATCATTTGTAAGTGCATTTATAATTGTGTGTCTTTCTTAGGGTAGTCGGACATAAAACAGTATTATCCTTAAGATTTCGAATTCTTAAAAACATTCTCAAAAACATGAATTATTCGCAATTACTATAATGGACTTGCGCCATTATATGAATAAAGTTTGAAGTATAAAAATGTCTGAAAGTGGTGCTAGTAACTGAGGCAATTTATGCTAGTGGTCGCAAATTGAGCAAAGATTTGGTCTCAGTGCCGGTCTAATGACCGCTCTAAGAATTCTTGCGAGAGATGAGAGCCTTCAAGATAGCGAAAGAACCCTGCGGCATTCTTTACCAACTAACGAATCTCACAATCTTTACTAATTGGATCATAATGATTACAAAATTGCCACATTACACTTATAGCATCACAATATGATATGCTTCCCCATTTGATTAAAATCAAGAAAAAATAATGAGCTTTTTATATATCCTTGGATTATTTGGAGTAATGAAGCTGTCGTCGAATAAATATTAGAATAGGTCTAGTAGTTTTTCCAGGATTATGTTTACTTAACATATAAATAAACCTCCGTCTCTCAATATGAAAATAAGTAGGCTTAACATTAGACAAAGATATAAATATTAAGCCATATTAAGACATAAGTATTTGTATTAACAAATACTTATGTCTGTATGACCGACTGGATATTAATCCAGTCCCAAAATAGATGTTATTTCAATGTAAACGACACAATATAAGATATAAAATATTTAAAATTATAGTATGTACGTACATTCAATATTATCGTACAGCTCTGGAAGAAGCACGAAGTCCGTCTTAAATCAAAATTTAAAATCCTAAATTGCAGACGACGACAGTGCGAGGGTGTGAGCCGGAGTCGGGGCGGGCGCTCAGCACTAAATCTCGCCGAGTACATTACCGTTTTCCAATATCTAAAGCAAAGCGCTCAACGCTACTGCGCTCCAGCGGAATAACAAAGAACTGCGTGCTTGAGATATTGAGCACTAATGGACTGCGGTATTTGTGAAACGACCTACTTTATTTCTAATGATTATGTCTTTAACCGTTTGCTGTATTGCAATCATAATCTCTAATCGGTTTTAGGCGCTCTCTAAGCGGTTTGAGTCTGCATACACTAGCGCGTATTTCTATCTCGTAATAGCAGTGTTAAGCGCTACTGTGTTTTGGTTCGAAGGTTTCTACGAAATATATGTACAAAAGGCGATCCAACATAGGCACCAGGGGGCAAGGAATGATGATTACAGATGCCCATGCTGCATGTTTATATGATACTTTTATGTTTAGTATAAAAACTGCACGGACCTCTTCCCATTCCTAAGCTACTATAGAAGCAGTAGTTCGGACTACCGTCTAACCCTACTATCAAGTGTTATTAAACATACCAAAAGGGCCCGACAAGCATTATTATCGTTCGTTACATGTTATAACAACCGTGAATGACTACTTGATGCCCTACGAAGCACGGAAACGATAAATTTTTGTGTAATTCTTCTGTTGAAGTGTTTTTGGGTTTTAATGTTTTATTACGTACTTTCCCTTCTTAATTCAATTTGACTGAAGATTTTCTAAGGTTATATACTTATTTGTACAATAATAATCCATAAAACGTATCTTTATTACTTTCGCCTGTCAGTAGAGACTCAACTAGGAAATAGCAACAATAATTTTAATCAGGATCCCATAAAAAGATTAACACACAGTTTAAATTTTAATTATTACCTACGCTTCTTTGTACACAAATAGAAGAGCTTTGTTTGAGCTCATTTGTTCACAAAATACGAGTATATACGTATCTATAACTAAACATTTATAATTGTTGTGAAGTTTTACTTCTTTACCACATACCAACGCGTTCAATTTGTTTATCGTTGTTTCATCAAACACACTATGTAGATACGTATAGATGGGGAGGATTATTTCCGCACAATCAATCACGACCGAGATGAAGGCGCAACACCAGCGCAGAGCCACTGTACGTACGGGTTACTCATTGATAGCTGCCATCATTGAGCCAATCGATACGGATTGTCGGATTAATACGCTTAAGTTATCGCATCCAGTGTTAGTTTATTGTATTGTGTACGCTGCTTACTAATAACAAAAGGAATATACCTACGTATATAGATCTAGAACACGTGTGTTATTTTTTCTACTAAAGGTTATTTAAGGATAGATAACCAGATATGTATTATACAATAATGTATTTGAGTACCACAGTGTAAAATCTTTATGTTTGATTGAACGATATAGTTAAAAAAATATATAATAGTTTTATAAGAAGAAGGCGTGATCAGAGACGCTTTAATTGGTTGACACAGAAAAAACGAATAACAAACGGGACAGCAAAAGAAAAGTAAAATAACACTAACCTTCCGTTAACTGAATCCAAAGTTAAGTTTAAGTGATGAGTACAAACCTATTTGCACAAAACCACAATACAAGACTGTTACAGTGAAGTCTTCGTAGCAAATTGCTGTACTAATTGGCCGATTCATTCAAGGACTTAGTAAGTGTTCACGTGGAATTGTGTTAGTTCAGAATAAAATAATGTTGTTTTATTAACATTTTTTACATTTCAATATATAAAAGTCATTGTCGGTGATGTCGTTATAAAGAGGAAAGATTTGATTTTTTGTTTGTTTGAATTGAATAGGCTCCGAAATTACAAGGCTGATTTGAAAAATTCTTTTGCGATTAGCATCCCGCATTATCCCGGAGCAACATAGGTTATAGTTAAAACGAGAAGAAAATAGATCCCGTGAAAAATATCAATAATGTAACCCAATGGGCGACGCCACGGGTTCTGCTCGTATTCTCATATGTAAAATTTGCCTTTATTGAATTTTTCCCTTAAATAATTACAGCAAGTGTTCAACAGAAATAAATCAAGGCAGATGTGGTCATGGTGAATATTTTAAAGATTATTTTTATTACTCATCATTAAGCCAACAAGATAAACGCCATTGCCACGAGTATTTAAATTTATCCACTTAGTTTATAACAGACTCATTAATTTAGTTTCGACAATCAATTAATATTTTATCTTTCCCGGTATTCTATAAATTTAAAATTACATTCCCTGAACCGTTTGTATTTGGCAAATTTCCATGCAACGATAAAACCAATATATTTTCTGTTGTTGTCGTTGTTGATGCCTGTGAATTTTATGAATGCCGCTTATGAAATTTGAATGGATTTAATTTTGCTTTCAACCGATTGATAAATGTTATTATTTATGATGTTGTTGTGGTTTTTCACTTGTTTATTAAGCCGAATTATATTTATCTAAGCGAATATGCAACGAATAATAAATCGAACATATTTTATTAACCTCAGTGTACGCATTTAACATTTGTTCGAATTGTAACATTTGCTTGAAATTCGAATGTGGTTGACCACAAATTATTGAGAGCAAGTTTACAAGTATGACATTATAGATAGAGAGTAGTAACATGGTCGAACCGCCCGGTCAGCGACCCAGGGAAGGACGGCGATATGTGTGGCCACATACTGTCCTACACTCCAGATGGCGAGCAACATGCTCATCTGGACGTAGCCCATAAGTCGCTCCCACTGGGGTATTGAAGGTTTCCCCCTCGTATCCAAAAAAGTAAGATGTTCCTTACCTCGCACAGTTACATAATTCACAACAAATACAATTACTTACAACATTATTTAGCATACAAATCACTAAGCCATACTGTTATAAAAGGTATTCTGCGATAAACCCTAATTTAATGTAATTATCTAATACGTGCATAAAACAAACACAATAAATAAAGAACGCATAAATTGCACAGCACAATAATAGAAAATAATACAAATAAACAAATAACAATTAACCTGTTACAAAAATAGTTACTCGCCTGTGTGACTACCGGCTTACTTCTTAGAAATGTTCAAGCAAAACAAATATTCTTTTCAGTAACATGATAAGAATATCAATCCTTTCGGGTCCCTTCAATATAAAAGAAATAAAAATAGTTTAACTATAAAAATAAATAAAAGGCAATTAAAATCACAGATACAATGTGTTATGTACAAAATCCTTTTTAACTCAGATTTATTTAGAAATCTTAACAAACAAGAGCAGCTGGAAAATATATATTTGCAGATTATTAAAACACTACTATAACCAAAATGTCACGTGGTAATGTAATGATAACTTGGAAGTTATACTTACTAGGCCTTCCAGGGTGGAGGTAATGCTTGCATGAGGCCATCTCGAGCCAGAGGCAGGAGATGGCTTTCGCTCTCAGGATCAATGCCCAGCTGATGGGCATATTCAGTTATTTCTGTAAATGATAACATATTTACATAGACTTCAAAGACATAGACTCTTAGACTCCAAATATTTTGTTGTATTTATACACACACAATGAATAAAGGATTATCAGTATCCTTCATGCCATGGACCCACATAAAAGAATAATACCAACACCTGGGCCCAGAACAGAAGTCTCAATTCAACGTTCAGATTAATGTATGGCCTTGTATCATAAACTTAATATAAAAATGAATTGCAGACCAATATGATAGATACAATACCACATTGGTTGTAGTTTTCATAAAATAGAACCATAAAATCTTTAAATGTTTATAAATTCTTATCATTACTAGAATTATAAATAAGAAATAAAAAATCGCTTCTTTTTTGAGCCACCTTCACGTTTTATATCATCTTCTATTTTATACTATTTTTGTTTGTAAAAGGACTACGGTAACTACTTCTCCACGTAAAACTCTAACAAAAATCGCCAACAACAATCTAGGTAAACGTTCCAAAAACTTCGGTGATTTCAAAGTCAATTACGGATACATTATTCGCATGATTGCGGCCGTAAGTTTTATATAGCTGTCATTGTTTTCGGCTTACCGCTATCAATTTTCGTGACTGTTGGTTTCAAGGAACTAAAGTTTGCCACTTTTGTATGTTACGGAGATGTTTAGGTCGGCTACATATTAATAAATAATACAAATTTCTATTTCTGCATTTGAAACACGAAATGACTCCACATTTTCGATAATATTTTAATCATTTTTAAAATCAGATTTTTCTGATTTCGTTTGTCTATTTACAGAGACACAGAACCAAAAATTTTAATCTTTAGAAAATAGTATAAAGAAAATACTCAAAAGTATACACAAAAATATTATGATTTATAAAAGTCATGTCTTAGGCCACTCGTTTGTATAAATACAGAGAAGAAACTCAAAATCTAATGACACTTTGATGTTCTAAAAATCTATTGAGAAAAGAATTCCGACTGTTCGTCAATGTAATCCTTTTACCATTCATCTTCTCAGAGACGAAAAGGCTCTCCGGCAGAGGGACTAATTCCGAATGCACCTCCAATCGTAAAAGAAGTCGTAAAGAAGCGAGTCTCCCCTCGAACGATGCACGGGAATCAGGGAACAAATAGTTGATTTCTTATTGGCTTCCGCCCAGACTCAGATTGAAAATTCGCCATAAAGACATTGGGACACGCCTGGCCGGATTAAAGGGGGAAACTAATAAAGAAAACTTTTGCGACACCGTATTTTTACCAAACGCGCTCTTAAAACTTTAGAACCTTTATTAGGGACGCCATGGTAATAGTTGAGAAAGCTCTGCGGTCCGTAATGCTTTTACTGAAAGTACTCGTATATAAAACTGATTTCGATCGGAGCTTTTGGAATTTATTAACTTTTCAGTTTTAGATGTTTTTTATTTGATCATTACTAGGAAGAGCATCTTTCCATTTTCAGACCCGGTTTATATATATAGGCTTAAAAGTTGCAAAGCAAATGAGAAGTTTATTTATGCGTGCAAAACTCTTGAAAATCCGATAGAATTTAAAAAATAAGAGAAAAACAGATAGAGAGAGGAAAAAATACAATATGGTTTTATATTCGATTCATATTTATATCGCAACATATGCAAGATTTCTAAACTATTATTTTTAATCGCGATTATCGGTTTAATCACAGATATTTCCATGTTATGAAATAGTTCGTTCTGTAAGTTTGTTGTCCTGCGCTCTTTTTTATCATATAAAAGTAGTAAAGTAGAACTTTCTAAATAGCAAGAAATTAAGTTCTATTTATGGCTTAACAACAGATACTTATTCGCTAACAACTTCGTCGCTTTCGTTACAGATAAAAGACATGGAAAATCAATTTAGCAGAAAGTAAGCCAAAGGAAAACAACGGAAATATATTATTAATGCACAAAACTTATAGGGCGAAAACACATATAACTACGTTAAATATTTGATGCGCTTATGAAGAATCATAAGCTAAAAGTGACAAGGAAGTGACAAGGAAGACAGGATGATAAAGACAAAACACCGCAATAAACGTGCTATAGAGGCATGTCAGGGCACGGTACGCGGCGGATAGGAAACCGGGTAATGTGAATTTCATTTACATAAAATTATCTCGGAAAACGTCTCCGAACGAGAACGGGTCCTCCCGGGGACCTGTTTACGCAACACGTACTGATTGCCCACCGGGATTAATTTACTTGGAGCTTTTAAGAATTAACCGAAAGAAATTGCGCAAGTTCATTAGAGATAACCGCAAAAATCTACGGACAATTTGGTAGAAAAAAGCCACGGCCGCCACCGCTGACGAATACGAAACGAGACCAATTTCGTTATCCTCATACCTATAAAAGAAATAATACTATTCGTCACACCTTTCGATAAAGGTGTAAATTTTGGCACCACGCTGTACGAACATAATTTCACACACGCCTAAACTCATCGTTCGGCGAAATATTAAGGTGTATAAAATTTTATTACGAACGTAACCCCTACCCTGCTCTATAAACATTTTCTGTTTCGCGTTTTTCCCCAGCGATGTAATATAGCATCTTTCTTCTTTGCCTTATTTCCCTCTAATGCCACATTTGCGTCTTAATAAGGAACGGTATTATGTTTCGAACGTTCGTATTGTTTGATTTTCAATCTCCAAGGGTTGCAGATTTTCTTTGCTTTGCTAATGGCCCGGCGTTTGCAAATGGAATTTTTGTAACACTATAAAGGGGCTGCAGTTTAATTGCGTATTATTTAAACTGCTTATTGATAAAGTAAGCATTTAAACGGGCACTACGTTTGATACAGAGTGGAAAAAAGCGATTTTGTATTATAAAGTCAAATGAGATGTTTATATTGACTGCACTCGACGCGAAAGCATCAGGCAAAATCCGATGAGCACGGAACTCATATTTACTTAAAAGCGTTTTAATGTTGTTTCCTGCATTTATGATTTTGTAAATTACATTTGCTTCGTTTATAAATATCTTTTTAGAGAACATGCAATCAGGCAATTTGACTGCAGACTTATAACGAGAGTCATTACAAAGTTTTTAAACAATTGTAATTTTGTTCGACGTTGCTCTATGTTCAGGCAAGTTTAAACGTAATTGAATGTTTTGAACAAACATACTTTATGGGTCAAATATTATCATTTATAGCATCTTTAAAATTTTATTTTTAAATGATGTTTTCAAAAGTTTATAGCAGAGTATCAAATAATGATTTGGATCTCGTTTTTATTACTAGAATTCGATAACCATAAAACCTACATTTATATTTATTACATGCCTAGCATAGACTAATCTTCGGAATGACGGATATAATCGTCATGAAATGAAAAAGATTTAGTTACTACATGCTAAATTTTCAGATTAAGCTCTTGCTTAAGCACAATTTTTATGTGACGTACACTACCTATGTAGGTATGTTCATAAATGTTAAACGCAGACGGAACCGTTTGCTGTTAGAAATACCTAAACAATTGCAGTAATATACGCACAAAAATGCAGTAACTTAAGAGCCAATTAAAATTAGAAAATAAAAGCGTTTAAAGTTGCAGGCACCATGGCATTCCTAAGACAGATATAACCAATAGCAATCGAAATAGGTAATCGCTGGCAATCCCGCCGAAGCACGCGCCCCTTATCTCAGCAGATCGCAACGCCGTGTCGGATATTACCGTTATTGATACTTGTGTATTGAGCCGTTATATTGACTGCACAAAATGTATTGAATCAGTAGAAGTGAGGGTTGTAAATTATATCAGTTTTTAAATGTAGGTTACAGACAGAATAGTGACCAGTATCATTATGCTAACACAATTACTAATTCTAGTGGTTCAAGTGGTTCGAACCTTAGTATTGATATCGTCGTTAATGAATTGCCGATTCGTGTACTAATGTACTTCAAACTACCTTGTGAGCGTTTTTAGAACTTTTTGTTGTGCAGGTTTCCTCACGATGTTTTCATATATTTAGATTTCACATAAGTTTGAAAAATCAGAGGCGTACCTGGGATATGAACCTCGAATTTCCCGAATGTGAGATCAAAATTCTAACCACTGGGATATATCTGCTTTTCGTGGTGATGAGCATTGCTAATGTATTCAACGCTTCTTTCAATGTGCCGTTGCCGAAGGTATTACTTAAAACAAGAAGAATTTAGGAAATGATCCACCATGCTAGTCAAATGCACGTTCAAAGACGCTTAGAAAATTATGGAGGAAACTTAGACTGAATTACAACGAATTGGCCACAATCCCACATAGCATATGAATCTTCTAAAAAGAAGGTAACTGATTGATTAATAAACATTAATACCCAGGTACAATGATCTTTACTAAATGTTTATATAGGAACTCCTATAAAATAGATAAGTCTTAATAAAGAATTTTCTAAAATTCATGTCCCAAATAGGAAATGAACGCTTGTATTCCTAAGACGTTAATATTAATCGTAACTATAGTTGGATAAGAGCTCTCGTTTCCTATCTCGGCAGCTCGCTCAAACGTCGCTTATTTATATCTCCGACTCCTGATATTTCTAGCATTGATACCTGTCTCATATTTTTATGTTATAATACTCAGAGTTTATTAGGAAAATCTTTCCTTTCTTCACTTTGTTCTTATTTTATTAGCGTCAAAATTTCAAGTGTTATGATTTTATTTAAACGTGTTCATCAGTTCATAGTATGACTGGTGTGCTGCTTGGTTGACTGGAATTTAGTGGTCATTATCATTTTTATTTTCTGACGTTTAGTGGCTAATGCGTGTATGGTGGTTTAACACTGTTATTAGGGAAAATAGGTGTGGCGGTGATACCTCTGGAGTCGAAATACAGAAGTCTCTACCACCTTCATCTTCACTTCTGTACGTTTATCACCTTTGTCTTATATTACACGAGAAGAACCCACGGCTTCGCCCGTTGGGTTACATTATCGAAATTTTCACGCTGCTCTCTATATTTTTTTCGTATTAAATGTAGCCTACGTTCATCAGGGATACTGTAGGATTCTATTTTTATTCAAACAAACAAATATACAAAAAATCAAATCTTTCCTCTCTATAAGATAAGATTTAGAAGATTGTTTGTATTGTATAATGTTATTGTTTCAAAGCAATCAAATAAAAAATGTCTGTATATGAAACATTAAAAAGCATACTCTTTTACATCTCTTTTTAGTGACAAACTTCACTGTGTCGTTTTAGTGTGACAGGTTAAATCACTCTCACATTTTTCAAAATATTTCAAATACCAAGCCATGAATTTGTCGTCGAGAATTTCTAAATCGAGCAGAGCATTTTATACCGTAAGTTGTTTATTCTGAAGGTGGGTCGTATTTTATACAGATTTTTTCCCGAGTCTGCGATGCTGCCAGAAATAATTTACATAAAATCTTAAGTAAACGCAGCGAATTGAGTAAACTTCAATCACAGGATCGAGTCTTCCAGTCTACTAACAGCGCGAGCACTCTTCTTCACCGTGGAGTGAAATTATTACACCGACCTCCTTATTACAAATTACGTTTTGCGACGTGGAAAAAATCAACATTATCCTTCGTTTTCAATTGCTTTATTTGCTCCAATGAAAGTGAGTTATAGGAATTATGCCCATTCGACCGAAAGAAGAAAATCAGAATCTTTCTTCCCAAGTTCTCACCCTATCAGGGAAGGTATATTGAAAAATAAATATTTTAATGTAATCCGATCGCCTTTATAAGGTTCAGGTAAATCTTTGCACCTTTTCTTCTCCGGAGATAGTGACACGGGCGGTTTGGAAGACATATTCGGGACCATCCACTGCGTGGAATCCTATTGCAATTTATGCTCATTGAACCGGAAAAAGTATATGGGGAGGCTAAGGTCGGCGTCGATTCTTTTATTGGTATACGAAATCAATAAGAAGCGTGACGCGGTGTTTCTGGACCGTACCGTTTAATATAACTCCCGAAATCGCACTCTCATTTATTCGTGTGATCGGTTGATAGGTCGGGCGTCGAATAAATCAGAACTTATTTATTGCGTCTCAGGAGGACGAATTCAATCGGCCGGTGTCTGTGCCGTGAACAATTATTCTGAATACGTTAGTGAATTGCCATCCCGGTACTATGCAATAAGCCACAGGGACCTCAAGGGAGAGTCGGACTCGCTGCCACTCCTCCGGGTTCATAATTGGAAATTGAAATTTGTTTAGGACTGTGTCGGGCTCCTAATTCGATTATGGCGACGCCTCGTGCGCAATCAGCGAGCAATAACAATAAATATAAACACCAGAGGTGAATCACTGTCGTACGCGACCACACGTAACCTAATCACCCGCAATTTGACCAATTCACTGTGTCGCGGGACAGATTAAATTGCTGTATGCGATGTAGCATATACATATAGAATGATCGTCTTCCGCCTACAACGGATATATTTACTACAGGTAAGGATAGGGTCCCTAGATGTGTTATCGTGAATATTTTGTTAAATCACTTAAAGAAGAACACATTAAAAAAAAACTTGTATTTATTTACCAGAAAAAAAATGAAAACTCCAACTCAAAAATTTTTATTGCCTGAAAATGGATAGGTACAAATGATCGATAGTAACAAAATGAGTTCCACCAGTCATGCAATTTATTACAGATTAACTATTACATTCATTCAAAAAATTAGTCAAAGCTATTTACAGCTTTGCGACTTCAATCTTAAAATGTGGTGTCATACTCATATACATATTGAAACAAGTCTAAATATATTAAACGGAATTCGCTCGTCAACAAAACAGTTACGTTATTCCGAAGTATTCAGAAAGGGATGATTAAAACGAGATTGTTTAAATATTCCCTTTGTGCCGTCATTTCCCTCCAGATGATAAAACGGCTCGCGTATTTTTAAAGGCTACTATTGATAAGCTTGTAAATAACAATTATTAATTGCAGGAAATATTTTAAAGTGACTTTCAATGAAATTAAGTATCGATATTTTTAATAATTACTTTTTAAAAAGTAATGCTTGAATTTGCAACGACCAAAAATTAAATGAAATTAAAAACAATGTATTAATAATGCGACTCAATAGTACTTAAATACTGCTAACGTCCATATTTTCATCATTACCTACACATACATAACATAAACAGAGGGGCTTAGTAGAGCTTATGAAAACCCCAATTAAGAGTATTAAAGGCTTCAGTTCCATTTTCTCTGTCAACCCACAAAACTGACACCGCCGATCTCTGACAATGGTCTAATCCTAACCCTTTTCATCTATATTTAGAACAATAGAAGGGTAAATACGTGAAATATTAAGTGCACTGTTTATTAGGAACAGCTAAATCCTTTTTGTTAATAGATAATAATTATCTAATGTTTCTTTTTGAGGTTCAACTTCTTTTGGCGCGTCTGGAAAACAGATCAGAGACTATTTTTAGCGTAGAGCGAAGTTGCGCGCGCTCATGTAACACATAATTTATTTGTAGAACGTCGTGTATTCAATTAAAAATCGCTTTAAATTATTTCTCCTTACTTTTAATTATTAAAAAAACACTGTACTGCATAAAGAATTTAGTGTCAAAAATACTCAAATTACAAGTTTTAAATTAAATAATAAATTGCAAAAATGTAAATAAAACTTTTGCTATTAATTTTATTTAACTGACGAAAATAAGACTGCTCCCGATCCTACTTAAAATTATAGCCACAATTTAGATAACTCCAACGACACCTGATTTGTTAAAATCCGACAAGCCACTTAGGTTGGAGGGCATACCAAAGATTAAGACATACATATAGATACTCGAAAAAACTTACCCTCTCTATTCGTCTAAAAAGAAACTGTAAGCGCTTAGTAGCTAACAAACATTGCGATTCAAATCTGGGCTCAATTACGGCCAAATTGCCGCTTTGTCCTCCGGAGCGAGCAATCCAGTCCAGGGTCCTTGACGACAACTTGACATTGTTTCGCGGTAATCGTACAACCTTAAAACAATGGGACTGTTACATCTATATGCTTCATACGTATAGTTATTTACCCTATATCTTGAACCTATAATCTCACTACTAGGCACTGTCAGTATACCAGTAATAGCTCTATCAGTAATCAAAATCAGATATCACCTAACCGTCGGCGACAGTCGTCTACGACTGCTGGCAACTGCCACCGTCGTCGCCTGCCATCAGCAACTCCTTTAGTCTGTATGACAACGGCGGTCGCCGCCGACTGTTGTTAAATTATTAGATATTAGGAGTATGTAGAGTAGTTTTTACGTTACGCATTAAAAGTTCGGGATTAAAATACAAGGCTTCTCAGATTTTTCATACTAAAATAAATATGATGTGTTAATGGTAAAAGACCACATCATTGGAAAACATACATAATTGAAAGTATTCTAAAACGTATATTGAGAGAATATGCCTACTCAGCAGTGGGACAATAAATGGTTGATGATGATTATAGTTAATGTTAAAATTAGAAATATTTGTGTATTACTTCTAATTTTGACACTGACAGTGACAGCACTAATGATCTCTGAGATTGCTGAACAGACTTTATGACGTAATAACTCATAATCCAATACTAAACTTCCGAAACAACTCAAATCATGTACAACACATGTGTGTGTTCACCGAGTATTTCCATTTAATTGGATTTCTAAAACTCCCTACCCTTGTTTCTGTTCAAAGCGTACGAATGTATTTGGCGAATCCATTCACAGAGTTTGTTAATTTGGACGAACAATAGCGGTTGAACACGTGTTAGTACATCTAGGTATAAACTACATAACAAAATTTTAAATATTGTTTAATTAAACAATCATTGGCTATGTGATGATTTAGGACCTAATTTTTTGATCGCCATGACACCTGTTAAACTGTTTTAAACTTTAAAAGTATTAAGTAGGCCGAAATAGTTTATATAACGATACTTCTGCTTATGTTTATTTAATTCAGAAATTAGCTTCGAATGCACGCATAACACTAACTTATTTAAGATTAAAGTTAAGAGAAAAGCAAC
>DWIJ01000035.1:0-16247 GCA_018248315.1 Chioides albofasciatus
GATGGATGGATGTATATTTCAAAGATAAAATTCAATAAATAGAGTCTTAGCATATGTTTCTGGAGACAGCTTGACCATTAGAGGTAGGTATACAGTAACGAAAAAATCCTTTTATTAATGAAAATTTCATCCTATTTTATCGTTTAAATTGTTAAAGGTATAATTTTTCAGTTATGTGTATGACATGTTATCTTTTTTTAAACGCGGGCGAAGCCGCGGGTTCTGCTAGTTAGACGTATATAATTATAGGGGTACCTACAATGCACATTGCATGTTACCGTACTCGTGGGTAACTATCATAGTATTACGAGTTAAACGTGCCGCCTCAAATTAGCATATGAAAGTGTTATCGAAGCAGTTTATTAATATTTTGTAACAGCACGGATTGCGCCTCGTAATCTCTGGAGCTACGTTGCCTGCTGTTACTAAACATTTTAAAGTTTAATATCGATATTAAAGTGGCTTTTGATAGCATACTGTTCGCGGGATCCATATGTTGGTACAGTTGGTACAGTTCTCTGTCGATTTTATTATAGGTGAAAATTGTATGTCGCATTTTCATGAGAAAAAAGGAAAAATGAGCGAACGAAGGTCCTTTGAAGCATACGATGATCAATTAATTTACCTACTAAAGTCAGCTAATGGAATACCAGTTCTGGTAATAACCAGGTAACAGAACTTCATATTATAATTTTTGCTCTACTAAATTTTATGTAAAATACTTGCATAATAAGTACATTTAAAAATAAAGAGCTTTCCTTTCAATACGTGTAATTTAATGGCGGCTGGTGACAATTTTGTGAGCGATGATAACTACCGTGACTCTGCGTCACTACAGAATTGTTCTATGAACGATTGCGTAGAACTACGAACGTTTGTAGAAATATTTCTTGGCGAACGAAATTTCCACTTATGATATTGTTGTTATAATATTTATAACTTTCTATATCATTAGCAATCTATAACTATTTTTTCTTATTAAGCACGTGGATGAATGGTTTTGGTAAACGATTGCTTTAACAAACACATACGAACATAAAATAATATATCAACATCGATCAATCAATATGACGATCATACACATTGGCACCGTTCGTTTCTGGCTCACTGGCAATCAAATTAAAGATATTTCTCGTCTTAGTTACTTTTCATGTTAAACGTACTTTAAACAACTATTGGTTGGAATATCTGAAATTCTGAGTTCAAATAATTTCTCATCGTATTAAGTGTGAAACGACATATAATTTGTATTTTATGACGTCATACGTCACACACTACGTTCAAGAATATCGTATTGGTTAAATTCGTGTACATCTTCACAGTCTATAAGTGCACGATTTGATATAACCATGTTGAACGTATCCAAATAGACATATTGGCGGCTCTGCTTTCCAACTTCTTGTGATTGTTGTATTTAATTAATGTATAGAGAATGTTTTATTTAATTATTTCTGTAATATTAATATTTTTATAGGCTTATGAGGTTACGGAAGAATGTAAGATCGACATAGGGGTCGTCGGTGAAAAATAGGTTGCGTCGTGTTTCTATGACAATTTTCTTCACTGTCTAGTGGGAAGAGAAAAATGTCACGCAAATAAGGCTGCAGCTCACTCCGAAGATTGACAAGACACATTTAGTAAAGAAGAATGAAGAATGTGGGTCGACATAGGGGTCGTCGGTAAAAATAGGTTGCGTCGTGTTTCTATGACAATTTTCTTCACTGTCTAGTGGAAAGAGAAAAATGTCATGCAAATAAGGCTGCAGCTCACTCCGAAGATTAACAAGACACGTTTAGTGAAGAAGAATGAAGAATGTGGGATCGACATAGGGGTCGTCGGTGAAAAATAGGTTGCGTCGTGTTTCTAAGACAATTTTCTGCACTGTCTAGTGGTAACAGAAAAATGTCTTGCAAATAAGGCTGCAGCTCACTCCGAAGATGAACAAGACATATTGAGTTAAGAAGAATGAAGAATGCGGGATCGACGTAAGGATTATCGTTAAAAAATAGGTTGCGTCGTGTTTCTATGACAATTTTCTTCACTGTCTAGTGGGAAGAGAAAAATGTCATGCAAATAAGGCTGCAGCTCACTCCGAAGATTGACAAGACACATTTAATGAAGAAGAATGAAGAATGTGGGATCGACATAGGGGTCGTCGGTGAAAAATAGGTTGCGTCGTGTTTCCAAGACAATTTTCTGCACTGTCTGTCTAGTGGTAACAGGAAAATGTCTTGCAAACAAGGCTGCAGCTCACTTCGAAGATTAACAAGACACATTTTGTAAAGAAGAGTGAGAATGTAAATTGGACATAGGGGTCGTCGGTGAAAAATAGGTTGTGCCGTGTTTCCAAGACAATTTTCTGCACTGTCTAGTGGTAACAGGAAAAATGTCTTGCAAATAAGGCTGCAACATATCAGCATATTAAAATAAATAGAAACTTTTTATCAAACACAGTCACGTATTAATTAGTCTACACATTGTGCTTTTCATTCAAAAATGGTTAATTTATTTTTACGATATTAACAGCATATTATAAATAAGCATGACGAGAAAATTTTTTGATGTTATTTTGAATTTTGAAGTTGTTTGATATATTTACTATTGTGATGTTCTATAATGTTTTATTATATTATATTTACTAGCAATTCTACAATAATCTTTTCTTCTCTATTTCTTATATTGAATAATTGTGTTTTATAATGTTTTTTAAACGTGTACAAACTTATGAATACGCACATCATTTTCATACTGTGAATATATAATTTTATTTATAACGTGTTAATAACATTCTTCGAATTGCCATATTTGATACTATTTTTCGTTTTCTTGTGTGCTTTGTTTTCTTTTTCCCGAACTATGTGTTTAACTTCATATTGTCCTTTTGAAAAATGATACTAATCTGTTTTACTTTTCAGTGGCAATGATTATAATGATACAATTTATTGAGATTCTGCATATAATATATTTTTGTGTCTATTTAGCTTCTGTTTCATCAAATAAATTGTAATGTGTGTCTTAAATTTACAGCTTAACCGATGATTCATTAAGTTGTGCCATAGACGTTTACTCTTGTGGAATTGGATTATTTTATAATTCCTTAATTGTGTTTGTGTGTAACTATCGATATTATTATAATTATTACGTTATTGTTTACTGTTATTGTTTATTATATTTATTGTGTCAATTTTGTTGTGTTTTAATTTCTGATATAAATGTTACATGTTTCTACATGTTCTGTATCATCTTGATCTTGATTGCGTATGATATAACAACAGCTGTGGGCATGGATGTGTTGCGTTGCATCACGATCCATACGATGCAAGTGGTGGTCGGTGAGTCACACGTGGGCGGACCGGTCCCGCTGGTCGGTTCACTTGCCCCGTGTATTGCGAATCTTTTGTCTGGAGACGATCGAGCTGTCACTAACGAAATTTTGAATTCGCTTGGCGTTTTTTTGTTGATCAATGTCTTGTTCTCTACCTTTAGTTTTAAGTACTTCTTTATGCTGGATGTTGTTAACATTTAAATTTAGTATTGTAAGCTTTCAGTGGTTTTAATCGTTTATATTATTATCGACATCATTTTTACTCTAACTCCTGTAAGTAATAATATTGCACTTCTGTGAGTTATATTCGAAATGGTGAATTTGACTGTATAGTGAGCCAAAAACGAAAGTATTTTGACCTAAGACTCTAGATATTATTTTTTGCGTGTCTACCGTTATTACCAAAGCCATACCGTGAAGGTGGATGAAGAGAAATTGTAACACAAAAGCAATCACTACTTGTATTGTAAAAAGTATTATTGTCTTTAGTCGCCGCCATTGACTTATCTATATCATTTCGGATTCCAATCTAAATTTTACTGGCACAATAAATCTCCTTTCACTGGATAGTTGTTAATCAATTCCACGGAACGAATTGTTAGTTATCGTTTAGGAGTCATAATCGAACGGTATCTTATGATGTATCAAAATGTATATTACCCACATACTAGTATTTATTGCTATTGGTAAAGTTTTCTCTTTTGTAAAAGTTTGTTGCGGAATCTTCTCAGCTACATAATCGAAAAACATAATTAGACAGTGTGTTGACTATGTTATTTTCACAAAATGTTTGTGCATTATGATCAAAATACGATTTTTTCTATCAATCACCGTTATCTTGTATTCTAAGAATACACAGGTAAACAATTAACGACTCAACCAATAAACATCTGCACCACAGCCTTGATTTCTGTTTTGTTTGAGTAAACTGAGATTTAGATCACACTATCGCCAACGCTCATTATTAATATACAATCTCACCTCTCAAAGATCTTAATTGGACAATGTCTGCCTACTAAAATTTTTCTAATTTCGAACTTACCAATGATTATAACAGAACTTTTTAAACGATATATGGAGTGACTCATGTTATTACGAGTGAATCAGGTGTAGAGGACACCACATTCAAATCTTAAATATACTCGTTCAGTTCTTAGAGGACCGCATTTCATTCTTCAAACTTTATAAACATATTAAGTGATTGTGAGTGGTGATATATGTGGGTGTCGCTAATATCAGGAACATTGAACTTGAATAAATTTACCGCAACGCAAATGAATAACAAATATTTGTTATTTGATGTGACTTTGCAAATGTTTGCACTGTTCTATCTTATGAAAAGTACAAGGTAATTAACATTTTTGAAATCTTAAATGCATTCGTATTTAATGACTGCTTGTGCATTAGTCGAGTAGGAGTCGAAGTAATATAAAAATAATTTTCTCTCTTTGTAATTATAGGAAACCACTAAAATAATATTTACAGCTACGTATAATAATCAACACACATTAATATTCATTTTCTCTATAAGTAATTTTATATAAAAACTTGGTGTGTAAATAACTAGATATTTAACAATTTAACAATAATAAATTTAAATTAGGACCTTCTAACACGTTGCGCCGCGTCGTTAGTACCAAATCGATGTAAATAATGTCGTCTACGGTCTTGTGTAGACACTACGTGTTGACAAGCTTTTGAACTTCGGCTAATTATACCGTTAATATATGTATAAATATGACGTCCTTTATTTAATTAATGTAAAAATACTTGTTAACTCTTCAAATTGTTATCAATTATGCACGATACGGTGATTAATGAAAGACTGGCATCTTCATATCGGTCTGCTCTCCTTCTCCTACTCTATTTAATGTTTATTGCTTCCCTGTGCTCGCCTACGTTCTCAAGTTATTCACGGTATTCACAATATCTTCTCACTACCTTAAACACCCACAGCCCAATCTATATGCATCATCCACACCTTGTGCTTATTCGGCTACACATCTCGCGTGTTTGAAATTATTAATTACAATTGTCGTTGGTGTTACCACTTTGCATAATTTCAAGGTTGACGTACTATAGTTAAGTACAAATACTTCATCAACAATAGTTTTTGTACACAATACATTCCGACTCCAAACAAAATTGCCGATACCTTCGACTCATTACATTTAATTAAGTTTACGCTTTTTATATGCAATGTTCTCGTTTTACAAACTTTTAGCAATTATAAAACTTTCCCGGATTTAAAAAATATTTCATTGTTTTGGGTTCTACGGAAGATGTTCATCTATCATGTTACAAATCATTCGGTTAGACAACATCAAACAACAGCTGTGATGTGCCAATAACCTTAGGGGAT
Organism: Chioides albofasciatus; assembly: GCA_018248315.1. Classification (NCBI taxonomy): domain Eukaryota; kingdom Metazoa; phylum Arthropoda; class Insecta; order Lepidoptera; family Hesperiidae; genus Chioides; species Chioides albofasciatus. The sequence continues at coordinate 5,688 of DWIJ01000035.1, forward strand.
CTGATTTAGGCCGTCATTTCCTTCCTCCCTTCATGCTTAATCGTAGTTAATGCGACACCATACTTGACCTCGTCGGATAGGTAATTGCTAAATGTGGTAGAACGTTAAAGGAACTTCGCCACGATGAGTTGTGAAAAAAACTAAGGATCACTGTTTGACAAATTTTCTACTTCCGTCTTAAACATTTACACTCAAAATATGCGGTTTAACCGCCGTTACACAAAATCACATATGTACGTCTTAATATTAGGTACTAGTTGATGTTTACTCTTTAACTTACGGGGAAAAGAAAGTTATGTAAGTTTACCGCATGACTTAGTTATGACATGGTTGCACCATAATGAATTCAATTATAAGAAATATAACATTTAGAATGTGTTTCATAACTCGATCTTTTACTACACCAATATCCAAACCACCAAATTACTTTCAAATAAAACGTTTAACTTGCATCATAACAGCTTCTATATGATCTACGCTTAGTCTTTATTAATTAAACCTTATCAGATAATTAACGATTCGTCATAAACACCTAGGAACATTCACTACAACCTTCAAAGCACCTACATATATTGTCAAGGTTTTCAGTATGCCTATCAATACACGAGATAATTTATTCGACGAATATGTCAATACGTCAGTAGGTACTGTTCCAAAACCTTATCTTCATCTTGAAACTATACTTATAAGTAGCCAAAAACAACTAAATCTTTTGAAAATACGTTATCGTCTTGTCAGCCACTATATTTAATCTTCTTTAACAGTGAATCCTCAGGCGCATATTACTATTGCAAGTGTTGATAATGCCTCCGTTTTGCCGTTGCAAACAACTCGTGGGAGAATTGGCTGCAGCGCACGAAACTCTCACTTTTCAAACTGTTCCTCATCTACGAATCATAATTGCCTCAAGACAACCTAATTTATTCCGCTAGTAATTTATTTTACGCTTTTTTGCTCACCATAATGAACGGCGTCTCAATTTTATTTTTTTGCTCTGACAATGTTCGGTAGCTTTTATCAGCTGGACAATTTAATAGGCTCTACTGAGTACTTGCGTTGATTGCATTTTCATTAAACTTTTTTTTGTCATTCGGAAACAGCTGTTTTGTATTAAATTTCCACCTATTTTTAACTTGATTACCTACGACCGGACCGCGTTATTAAGGTCCACGTTAATTAGCTTATCAAAATTTGTAACGTAAATGAAAGGTGAATTTTTTGAATTACACCTGCATACAATAAGGTTGGTATATTTTTTAAAATGTTAAGTGAGTTTGTCACGTTTTTCGACAACGTATTTTTAAATGTCAATATAATGTCACATACATAATACACATATTCATTCCCAGTTAAAGTTGTTACGGAGGAAACATACCAATCAGTTGTTACACTTAGGTATTGTGTCAGTTTTTTGACGCGATTATGCGTTGTATAATAATTTCCTCATCCTCGTGATGTAATGTCTCTTTGTTATTATTATTAGGTAATTAACCAACGTAGTTATTGTTTCCCTAACCTAACGCACTCGGCTTTGGTTTTATTTCATCTTTCTCCTTTTATGAAAGTAATGCCGCTTTCATAACGTGCCATGAATATACATTCACATTTTTCTCGGTAACTCGACTATTACAGGTTAATTATTTTTAAAACATTTGTTTAGACATAGGTAAGATTATTTATCTGCCTGTCACTAAAACTGTAATGTTAAGTTCTCACGAGTCGTTAAAAATATTATGTATAGTTTAATTTTTAAAACGTTTTATTAAAACTGGTTTGTTTTCTACTTTCTTTTGAAATCTGGAGAGGCATGTATGTGGCCCTTCTTGCCCCGCCTGCTCAACAGCCATTATCTATGTATGTAATAATGAATTACACGTCGATTTCGTCCATTACATTTTCCTATGCTCCAAGCTTATTGCCCAAGCTGTCACACTCTAATTCATAGGCCGTGTATGAAGTTACAGATACGATTAACTTTATGCCCTAACGTGACGCCATAGGTGTCGTAACACCTACTGCGCTGTCCTGTTTTATAACTGTTGCAATGTTTTTACTGCAGCTGCTTTTAATTATGTTCCATGGTATGAATTTACCATTCACTTAACTCTGTGCAACAATCTAAAAAAAAATACCTGCCTATTATTTGAAAGATCAAGATGTCAATCTAATATTACTTGTTGTTAAAATCTTTCGACGAAAATTATTTAAACGTTAACTTATTTTAATCCATCATTAAACGTTACTTTACTAATAATATTGATATATTTTCGTAATTTTGTTACATCGACCTTAAGAAAATAATCTACTCGTTCTTCAATATAAACATCCATCTTCCCAGCATCCTATTTACGCGGGACATGTGCGTCAAATCGTAATTCATGGTTACATCAGCTTACACTCGAACGTATGTCGGTTTTCTTTGGAGTTTATGGCCCATTTCCTTCAATTTCTTGATGAATAAAAATATTTTTGGTAGCTGTAGTACATTTTTAACTTTTTACAACCAAGTGTTACGCCCCCAAGTTGGCTTATAACATCTCAATATACCACTTCGCAAAATTTCATAATAAATATTGTCGTTAATTTCAAAATGTGCTGTCATTCACCATACCCATTGTATGAGTAATGTGGAATACGTTAAGCTGATCTCTCATTTGCCTTACAATTGTAACTCATAGCTCAGAGAACAGGAATGCAGAGAACATAAATCACTTTCACGGAGTTGACAAAATATTGTTTCCTTTCTAAATAGAAGTAATTTGCCAGTATATTTAACATTTTGTCTTTTTTATCAGTTGAATGTTAAGTAACATTAATCATGTAATTGAATTTAAACTGCATTATTACAAATATACATTATAGTAAATCGTGCAATGCCTAAGTTCATCTGCGCTAACGTTCACCAGGATAATAGTGTTCGGTGGTACGAATCAATCATCGAGCTGACGTGGGTATTGTTCTTAAGTAATTTACTTTCACTCGCATTTGTATCGCGTTTAGACTGTCTTGAGTTGACTTTAGATTCTCTATGAGCGTGTTGAACAAATAACATGCATTGTAATCGATTACGGTGTGTTCACCTTGCGTAATTGATCTCTTCATCGTCGATTCTATCCGCTCGTCTCGCTAATGTCTTAATTCAATTGTAGATTGTCTGCGGACATCTTCGAAGATTATAAAGTCATCAAAGAAAAGTATGATGATAGTTTAATTGTTTTTACCTTCATGAAAATCTTTGTCGCTATAGAAAGTGTTAAAGCCAGTATGGTTTTAGTTGTTTAGTGTTATCAGTACGCACCTCACCATTACTATTACAGTTTTAACTGCAAACATGCATCGTAGAATTCCATAGTCACTTTCACCTTTGCATTTTTAGTTTTCTAAACATTCTTATAGTTAGGGGTTTCTCCGCCATGTTGTTTTTCAAATCAAAGTGTATCAAAATGATTATGCTTTTATCGCTTTGCTGTGTGTGTGCCCAAAGAACTAACCTTGTGCCTTTCGTATTGATAATGTAATCTTAAGATCGTTACATTGTGAATTACATTAAACCATGTGTTTAGATCAGCAGTCATTTTATCAAACTTCTTCTCAGAAATCAATCAGAATTCACACAATCAGAATTAAGTTACAAGACGTATATATTAAAGAAATTCCAAAATGAACATTTCCTCAATTCCATAAGTTAATATGTTTGTATATAACTATATTTCGACATCATCATCCATCAGCCGAGAACGGCTAACCTAACACCATTAGTCTTTAACAAAATAAAGCCTAGACTTCCATGCCAGCTATAATGGACTTTCATGAAACAAAGGGAACTCATTGTTTGAGAAGTTATTGTTGCTCCCACGTGATCGTAGCAACCAATCCAGCGGTCTACTCGCATACTGTTTATAACCCACATCTATTTATAACCCGTGTTTCCTGCTTCGAGGGTTTTGTCATAAGTTTCAGCTCGGCGACATTCGTTTCCCCCTCTGTTTTTTCTAACCTACTTGACGGATGGATATTTAGCGTTTATCGTTTTGGGAACAGAAACTCTAATTGCTTGTATGTTTTAAGTATCGTCGTTTGTGTCATCTCGTTTGTTTAGAATTGGGGGAACCTTATGATCTTAAATTGTTTCTTAGGCATGTTTAAACAGAAACTCACATGTAATATAATACTGGTTTTAATTATGACTGTTAGCTTTTTGCTCTCTTGTGTTATTCGCCAAATGAAGGTCCATTTTGGTACCATTCCACTCTAAATTTTCTTTCGCCTAGTGCAGTACTTACCTATAATTAAAAAAGAATATTTATTTATAACGGTTTTTTGTAATTTTCACACATATAGTAGCAAAAGCATATTCTACGTTCATTTTGAAATTATGACGAAGAGATTTATAAGTCAAAGCAAAAGGTAAATTTAGCCTTCTCCAGTAGCACTACATATTTTCAAGTTTGTGGCGGCATATAAAGTGTCACAGACTTTGAAACTTGAGAACGTTTGACCCGAGAACACACGAGCGGCAATAAATCTGGTTTAGTTTATATTTTCTGCTATGCCCAGTTGTGAATTGTATAAAAGTGATTGATTATTATTAATATTGGATAAAAAAAAGCTCTCAAAGGTGACTGAAGTTTACCAGCATGCCAGTTGGGCAGCATAATAAAGTATGGCCTAAAATTCTTCTCACTTAAAGAAGACACTTTCATAGTTATTATTTTACTAGCACTTATACCTATAAAGAGGAAATCTTAAATTTCTCATTTGCTCTGTAAGCGTGTAGATACTGCAGATGGATTTAGTTCAAATTATTATCTTGATAAGTGGATACTCATTATAGTAATGTCACAAATCCGCATTTTCTGTGTTAAAAGATAATGGAATAAGTGTTTTGTTAACCTTGTAACGGTGTAATGATAGCCTTTGTAACATAATCGTTGCAATAATATCTTCGGTTTAGACAAGCCCGTTGTAATCCTTCACCCGCTGTGTCGCGATACGTTTGACTGGATTTCACATTTATCTATATTCTATCTCAGTTATCTAGTAACGATTTAAAAGTAATAATGTTTGTTTTATTGTTAATAATTTGTTCCGTAATGACCAGTGTTGCCCGAGGCTCTCACAATTAGAATGGTTGGAACTAAGTCATAAGTCTACCAGGATAATCACGTCCGGATTGGTATAATACACACACCTTCAAAAATATTACTTATTTAAAGACAGGCAATACAATCATTAAGACACTCAGACAGTTGGAGAAGACTTTATAAGTATTTTTTTGAATTCAGCATAATCTACTTTTCATTTGTCCAAATATTTACTCTGTTTACCTTTTCGTTTTCATGGATGGTTTACAGCCAAAATTAAAGCCAGAAAGTAAGCTCAAGGCCGCGATAAGCTCAAAAAGCTTTTGCACGGAAGAAATTTTGGAAGCGCACTTGAAAAATCTTAGGTCTAATAATTTTTTACCGACTTTACGGGTAGGGAGAATTTCAGTCAAGAAACCTAGAAATAAAGTAAGATTTTTACACGTTTGCATTTTTTATTCATTTTGGTTATGGATCTATCAAGTTTTTGATGTTTGCAATATTTTTATTTGAATTATCCGGTACAGACGGTATCACAAACATGGAATGTTTATTTCTCATTGCTAAGTTCCGCTTTCGTAATAATATTGTCCATCTGTTCGACTTAGTAATGTGTTTAACATGTGGTTCGTACGGTGTGCATCATGATTACATTTCCATGGTTGGATCGAATTGTTTGATTACAAAATTGTAATGTTAACATTGTTATTACAAACTTCGCTTCTGCTTTAAGTAATCACTATTTAATTTTATCCTCTAATGCTTCTTTCCGTGTTACGTATTAGTAAGACAATGTATAATTTTTTTGCCTGTCAAACGATCGATATTTGATTTCTTCATACTAGGCATTGTCAAATTTCTATCTTTGATTCGTAAAAACTGGATAGATTTTAAATAAGCGCCGTAAATATATTAAATTTTTGGTCAGAAAAGCAATAGTAGCTGTTCTAATTTTAATAAAGCATTTTGAAATCAATCTTTAGATTTCAATATAGCTAGTAATTTTTCCTTAGACTCTTTTGTCGTATCATTAACAATGGCATCCGAATGAGATCGTTGAATTACAATAGAATGCGAATGAATGACATGTTTAAATTCTTCAATGGAATTGTATGTCTAAAGTGTGCAATAATAGTTTAGACTATTTTCTTTAGTCTCGTGAAGCTATATAATTGTATCAGCTTTCCGTGTGCTATTCTCGTTGGAAAGTTTTATTTTATAGTTTGTTTTTGTTAATTACAATTGCTTTCGTAGGTGGTCAGTTATTTGGATTTTGATTACTTTTTCTATATTTTTAAAATTGGGTTCCACAGTAAAAGTAATTCAAAAGTTATTGCCAACCGCCTACGTATTTGAATCATTTTCTGAACAAATGTAGCAATCTTTCTTGCTAATTGTCTTGTGTTCTTCAATTTTCTTTTCTAATTCCAAAACATTTGAAGACTAATCACGAACGATTAGACACGAGACTAGGGGATTAGTAACTCTATTTAAATTTTCGGCGTGTTTATGAAATCGTAAAACGTACGCTATGTAGGATGAGGTCATCACGGTGCATAGGCGTGTTCATTCATAGCTTTTGGGAGAGCTGGCTTATGTAAGGTGACTAATGTAGAGTGTGTACTGGTAACACTCGGTTGTGTATTGACTTTCACGAATTGGATATCGGAATTATGTCAGTGGTATGCGTATCTTATCAAGTAATCTGTGATATAACATTTTTTAACACGCTTTTATTAGCTTGACCTGTACTCTTAACAGTTTTAGCTTGTGCTTATTTCCGTATTCTAGACAAAGTATTGTTTAGAATTTGATTAAAATCTGCAGTTCAGTGAAGATATTTTTGGAAGATGGTGATGCCTAAAAACAACTTTATGTTTAAGGAAGCCACGAAATGTTTAAAATTATTTTCGTGTGTTTTATAAAATAATATTTTAATGTTACTACACATGATTCATGAACGAGATGAATACCTAGTTATACTCCAGTTTCTTTAATTCCATTCTAATAAACTTAAATCAAAGTCCGAAAAGAAAATTTAGGTTATATTTTAACTGGCACTTCGAAACCACATACATCACTTTGTGTCTCAAACATTTTATATTAATTTAATGGGTTTAACCCAAATTCTGAAATATGTATAGTGGAGAGTAGTGGTGTAGAAGCATTTGGGGTCGTCGGCGTTAATAGTTAACTTCTGGCGGTGTGCCAGAGCGTAGAGTAACCGGTGAAGATCACGTAAACACTATTTATATCCACTGTGATACTATCACATCCTAGGGGAAGCGTGTGTCTGACCGTTAGGGATTAAACGACTTGCTGTAGTGTCTACTTTGCAATATGTAGTCAAATTGCCTGACATTAAGAGTTTGATGGTGCTTGGTAGTTGGTACCATTGTATCTACATACCATCGTATTTTATCTTTGTATGGAGAAATTGAAACAAAGAATTACTAAGTCATGACTCATAATTCATAATTCTTTATTTGCTACAAAAAGGTACAATAGTTTTTAAAATTTAGGTAATTTAGTTTTAAAACTAGGATTCTGGATTACTAACATATTTTGATATTTGAAAGGGATGTATATGACATTAAGGATTGTAGTATGTATGTTGTGATGTTTTGTTTTTATAAGTTTCGGTAACCAGAGCTCTCAAGGTGGTGGAGCCTTTCGCGATTACACTGCTACGCTACACCTACTTCAGCCTTAGACATCACTGTTAAATGTTAGTGTGTTCTATCTTAAAGAGTGTAACAGGCACTTGCGCAAGACGTTTCAACTTAGCCCTCAGGGTATTAATGCCTCTGTATTTGACCTATAGGGCCCTCTATTTGGGATTATTCTCTAACGGTGACCTTGTAAACTTGTAAGCTAATGTACTATGGATCCATTGCTACTAACTCTCCTATGGAAATAGATACCCACTTGCCAGTGTGATGTACCGCATGTGTCTATAAAGAGGCCCTCAAAATAACCACGGCTCAAGTCTCAAGGCAATGATAGACTCGTCTACAAGATATATAGACTGCAGTCATTGGACTCGTTAGAGTGGTTCAGTTAGTGGGTTAACAAGTTCAATGGTTAGTTATTTCTTTTTGACGCCTCGCGTGGAGTGGTAATCGTACTGGTCTGACACGCAATGTTTTAGGTTCGATCCCCGGCCAGACAAATATATGTTTGTTTCGGTCTGGATACTTGCATATCCGTCTTTGTGTGCGACCATGGCACCCTAGGATTTCTGTTTTAAAATACCAAATCTCTTTATTTAAACGCTACATTCAAATAGTTTAACGCAAGAACCTAATCAGCACGTATTTCAATACTATTTAATACAAATATTTTCTCCAAAATACGAGTATAAAGCGACAAGTTGACAGATTCGTCGGTAAAATGCCGAAGCCACAGAAATAAGGCGAAGGCCGGTGACAGCCGACCCTGGAGCAGCTAGCCACGTTACCCTCGACACATGACTCTGATTACTCGACGAAATTACACAGAATTCGTCCACTTATCTGTCGTAATTACCAAGTTTTTGATGAGGAAAGGAAACTAATTTTTGCAGCTTGTGTAAAATTTTGGATTTATATTTTTCTTGAAGAAGCTAAGGGCGGTGCAACCTATCGTATGATTAGTAGTTACTGTTGCAGGGACATATATAATTGATCCCAGGTTTGTAGCCCTGCGCGAGATCAGCTACAAATCCGTTGCTATCGTAAATACTAAATTTGGACTTATTTATGTGTTACTCTTCAACCCAGAATAATAGAGCGCTTGACTCTAGTGTTTTTATTTAAAAATAGCAGTGGGTTATATAACCAAAGTTGAAATGACGAAGTTATATCATATTATTTAAAAACTTCTTTTAACCGTATTTAAATATTACCCTTGCATAGTTTAAAGTGCTATACGTTTATGCCAATCAAAATCCAACAAACTATCGTAAACATTGGACATAACACATCTGTTATCTTCAATAAACACATTCGCATTACATCAGGAATTACAAAAGTAGGCATTGTATATTTAATTTGCGTTTAATGTTTATCCCAGCGAGAACCCTCCTCAATTCTAAATCCGTTATGAACCGCCCTACTTCATATTCTGCTCCAAGCTTAATATTATATTGTTTATCTTAGTTGTAGAGTAACGGCCGTTCAGTAATAGTATTTCGGATGCTCTTAAAATTCTAGGTTATAGCCCCGCACACTAGGTTAACATGAAACAGTCTTCCGATAACTACACCTGAAAATGTTTTATATTTAGACGCTTCTCGTACCTAAACGTTTTATCGTAAAAGTAGTCAAATTGAAGCGAGGGCAGAGTTTAATGGATTGTAAATGCAAGCTACGATAAGTTACGAAATATTAAGAACGATGGTATATTCGCGACGTAGGGCAAACGGCGGAATCCAATACGTGAAGCATTCAAACTTTCGGTCCTCGACGCAACTGTGACAAATCCTATCACTTTCAGAATCCGCACGTTTCTAACATAAACCTCTGAACACTTAAACACAATGTGTGTTCCGTGTAAACTATAGGAAATCAATTATTGTGCAACAAAACAGTGATAAAACATGAATTCCCGCGACTATTACAAAGTGACGTATAGTAACGGCAACAGTAACAGCAACGGCAAAAGCTCGAGCCGCTCGCGGTTGACGAGTCACGACGTCCTCGACAACGAAACGGAGTTCAATGCGAATCAGTTCAAGTTGTACGACGACTTCACAACCGATCTCCGGATCAACTTCAACTCGATAAGAAACTTCCATGAAGTGAGGAGTGAGGTTAGACGGAGAGGTGATCCCAACGACTCCGGCGTGGACGTCGAAAATGGCAACCCGCTCGATGATGTGACGGCGTCTAATGATAGCGATCTGGTAAGTTGTAGACTTAAGACGTACTGATTTGGTAAATAATTATCAAGTTAGACGACCCGTACTGATGATCATCAATAACGATTGAAATGTGTGACTGTTAGACTCGCTACAGACATGGAAATTCGCTTTTATTTTCACCTGCATGATGTTTTTCAATGTTGATCTATGTGCTTGGAGTGTCGACAAATTTCGAACACGTCTAAAGAACTTTTAAAAATATGTCGGGCTGGTTTTTATTTTACAAAACGAACGGCACTTTTCGCGAATTTGCTGACAAAGGAAGTTGTCGAACTAATCTGCATGGTTTTGTTTTGTACAAAGTTCGCCAACTGGTAACAAAGTAGTTGACCGCGTCGAATCAATTTCCCGAGGAGCCGCTGTCGCCGGCGCCGGTCATTGTGCGACCAACGCATTAACATGCCCCATTGTTTCGACGATTGATATGTCCATTCAACAATGCTCACTGTGTTGGCTAGGAATAATTGCAAAAATAAATAGTGACGCGTTTGTTTCTTACTACACACATCAAAAGAGTCTAAGCAACACGGTTTTCTAGAGCGGAAATTCGTAATATTCTTGAATTATGTTAAT
>DWIJ01000036.1:0-16211 GCA_018248315.1 Chioides albofasciatus
GGTTCTTGTGAAAAAGGTATAAATGAGCATGCAGTAGACCTGATAAATCTAAATAAGACCAAAATTTTACCTGAAGTCCATTACAAGTCCTGAGTACTAAAAAACCTTATTAAGTATATTTACCTTACCTCAACCATAAAAACAGAACACAGCGACCGTACTACTGTTGTCTTACGACATAATAATCACGTACGAGGTTTAACTTAGTTACATGTGTAATAAGCAAAACATATGAAATGTTGCTATGTTGCTATTTCTGCCAAATAACAGCAGTGTTAAGTGCTGTCTTCTGGTTTGATGGGTGTTGTATGGAATACCACGGAACAAGAAAATGGGAGACATACTTTTCCGAGACATTCCAGCTGTAGCCGATCTCAGCTAGAAATCTAATGTTATAAGGTTTACAGATGTCTATGGGCGGCAGTGACCACTTACCATCTGGACTACAAGCTCCTTTGGCTACTTCTATATTAAATAAAAGTATATCATAAACATACTTAGCACGCAGGTAGCGCCGGAGGCCTTGACGGAATATCTCAGGTGTCATGAAGTGCTGCATCATCCGAATCACGGAACCGGCTGCGGAGCAAACATATTTACAACTCCACTACTTTCAGGAAAAATGATAGCTTAGTGGTTAAAACTCGGCCTTTCGATCGAGGGGTCCGAGGTTCGAATACCAGGTTATCAAATGTTAAAGGTTATCTCTGGGTTATCAAAGTTCTGTGCATATTTAAAAAATATATATTACTTGCCATAGGGGTGACTCAACAATTGTAAGGAAACCTGCATACCTGTGAGATCTTTAAAAAGTTCCCAAAGGTATGTGAAGTGTACACACAGTAAAGTATTTTCAGTAAGTTTAATTGGGATATTGGACTAATGTTATTAAATAAAATCTAGTCCAAAAATATTTCAATTTTAACGGTGAAATTTGAATATAATTTGAGGTTACTAGTATTTTCGGTTATCTAATTTATCGGCATCGATTCAACTGAAGACTGATTTTTGAACTATTAATGCTCTAAACTAGGACCTAAACCCTTTGCATTCTCAGATTCCTGCCCAGCGGTGGGATAATGCGTTGATAAAGAATGATCAAGAAAAATAACTGTAATGACAAAGTGTCAAAAAAGTCGTTAAAAGGTTAACTATTAACTTTTATTATTTTACGACGAAACGTCATACAATAGTGGGATAACAACAATCGATGATACCAAAATGACTGCGAAACGAATGTTTTTTTCCAGATATTCCGTTGTATCTAAAATATTTCGTAGCAAGTTTTAGATTTCCTCTACAACAAGAATAATGGTTTTCTGATTTGAAATTGATTTGAGCCATTTGTGTAGACGTAAATTTCGGACTTTTAAATCAATCTTAAATATTTTGTACATTCTGTATGTGTAAGTAAAAAGATAAAGTTATCAGAGTATTTTTAAGATAAGACTGGCATTCGATATCTTTATTACTATATCTTCGTTCGAATTTTCTGCTGGAAATTCTTGACATACTGATAATCATATCAGGTGACGCAAAATTTTTCGTATGTGTATTTCTTAAAGAAAGATTCCTATTCTTTCGATCTTTTGTTAGAGTAAGTAAATGCTTGGAATAAAACGTGCTATGAAGTATTTAATTGAAGTATTGTAATCCAAAAAATGAGAACAGATATTGTTCAATCTAACTTTTAAATCTTCTCGGATCTACAATATTAAGCTACGACGGCTGCGGTCGGGAAAGGATGGGTGCCCGCTGGTGGTTAGATTTCATAGACGGTTCTATTCTTCGAATGATTCCTTAAGCCGTAGCGGCCGTTACCGAAAGGATGTCCAATAAACGATTATAAAAACTCAATATGAGTCGGCCACAAACTTTTACCGAATTAGTAAGATGATCTAGACCTCTTATAATAAGGACACATGTGCCCAGCAGTGGGAAACACAAACGGTTACGAGTAAATAATTTGTCTAGTAAAGACTACCAGACACAAAAAAGGGAGCCTAGTTAAAAATGCAAAAGCCATACTACTTATATGAGTACAAAACATTTTTAGGTATACCAATTGTAGAATCTTACATTTTTGGTAAGCGACAGCGTTGAAGGTGCCGATGATCTGCGAAGGGGTGAACACGGGGTGGGTCATGGGGTTGATGCTGAGAACTGCGTCGCTCTGGAACACGTTCTGGAGCAGCAACACGTACTGGTCCATCATGCGCCATTGTGGGAGCACCTGGAAAACGTATTGATGAATTAACGAGTGCAAGTTTACAAAAATTGGTTAAAGTACATTAATCAACAATTAGTGCTATTTTTGTTTGATGTAACACACACTGAGGTAATGCATGCATATATAAGTGCATGGGTGTATCTGTGCGTGCAAGCATGCATGTGCGCGTGCAAAGAATTCCTTGGCCCATTGCCATCATTATGTGACTGCATAACTGCGTGCAGCATTGCATGCATCAGTGCGTACTTGCGTGTGTGCGTGAGTGTTTACATTCGCATAACTAGACTTAGAGACGTTAGCCAATAGACTAATAGACTTTAGCTTATTACATAATGGATTAATAAATATGAATTATCTTGACTCACAGATGTTGTATATAGATAGTGAAGCGTATTCGATCCTGAAATTCCATATAGAAAACCCATTACTCGGCATAACGCTAAAGAAACGCGAAGTTACAAATCTTCTTTACGGCTTCGCTTTAGACCGCCTAAGGCTCAGTTTGATGAAGGTCAGTCTCTAGAGGCCTCGATAGAACATCAGATAACGTGTTTGGAAGATATTATCAAATCCCAGTTCAATCTGATCAGCAATAATATCAGCCGGATATTTTTGCAAACATTTTCGAATGAAAATTCTGAGACGTAAAAGTTGTTGACGAGCGCAGAAAAGCGAACGAGTAACATAATATTTGTATCCTGTTTTATTAAGTTTGTTATATTGTAACTATAAAGTTAACCCATTATTATTTTGAACTATAGTATACTTAGTTCGTATATTTCAAAATAAATTGTAATGCTTAAAACTTTTCTGTTTCTAAGTTAATTCGTTATTGAGCAGCAGTGACCACTAACAATCAAGTAGTGGTTTTACGATGACGCATCAGTTCTGTTGATGAGCTCTTACGATGCGCCTTCACCAGTTGTGGTCCTCAGCTTTAGGGAAACATTGGATTATTTATAGAAGTTTGTATGGTAGTTTATATTAAGTCGGTTTAATGCGTGGAAGACCGACCGCATGACCACTTGCCTTCCATTTGCCATTGGACAATGAGCCCAACAATATGTCCGAAGTATTTCCAGATAGCTATTAGGCAAACATGAGTACTGCAGCTGTGAAATCAGCGAGAATTCTATTACAATATTGCCTGTATTCATAGCAAATATTCGCGTACTTACTACACAAAAATTATCAAAATTAATAATAATTCCTCACCAAATCAGTGCCGTAGTTCTCGAAGAAGTTGGCAAAGCCCTCGTTCAGCCAGGTGTAAGTCCAGGAGAGCGGGCTGACCTCGTTACCGAACCACATGTGGACGTTCTCGTGGCAAATGATACGTCCGATGTTCTGCCTCGTAGCTGTCGTGGTCACGCCTTCCGTGACCAGAAGTGCTACTTCTCTGTTGAGAAGAGTTACTTCTTATAACTTCAAGTTCTTATATGACAACTTAATGTTAGTAATGTAATTGAAAACGGCCAATGATTGAAATGAAGTTTGATATGTTATGCCAATTGTATTTGTACGTGATCCTTATAGTTGAGAAGAAAAAGATAATTGATATAAATTTAAGATATCGTTAGTATAATCTTACGCCTGTTAAAAATAATCAATTTTGACCTATTTTTGCCTAACACAGATCAAAATTCGACAGTTTATGTTATCATGAATTAAGCAAAAAAACAAAGGCTGAATAATCTTAATTCGTTCAACTAGTGTTACTTATTTTATCGATTTAATTATGCTTGCTTGTTTCAATTTCTTGAAAAGAAACATGACAATTTCTGCCTTTTAGAAATTGTCAAATTTCGATTTTTGGTATCATCGGGCGTAAGTAAAGAAATAAGTGATGTTCTCGCAAGTTTAAAAGTCTGAATAGTTTATCGACAAGTCGTTTTTGATGTGACAAAGGCCACTATCATTACGGTCCCAAGCAGCTAATTCGGAACGCTCGTTAGTTTCAATTGCCCGGCTGATGAGCTCTCGGTCGTCGACATCCGAATGAACCTCGGAATGAGATCTTCATTCAGACTTCAAGTGAATCTATTTATAGTCGTAGTTGATCGTGCATTTGCGATTTCTTTGCAAGATTTTTAACTGATAGAGTTAATTTAATTTAATTAAAAAGCGTTAGTTTCGTTGTCTCTGTGGAGTTTGTGGAGCTTTTAGTCCATTTAACAATGTAAAGAGACATATATAAAGGGGAAAGGTTTTCGGTGGCTTTCACATCGTGTTTTTTCCGCCTGATTAATCTTGAAAACTATTTAGCACAAGTCTCTTAGGATATCACCGATAAATTTCAGAGACCAGCCAACATTTTTTTCGCCGTCTTCACCAATCCCTCGTTAACAAAGCTACATCTACGCCAAAATTAAGTACTCTTGATAATAATCTTTATATTAATTGAAGTAACTAGCAAATATCTAGCCCATCTGATGATTACATATTTGAAATAAACCTCAGATAGGTTTGAAGCATTATCTAATGTGTTACCCGTTAGGACTAAGATTGACTACCTCGTAAGTCTCTGTCATACTACATGCTTCAGACAGAATAAGGCAATCTTACTACGTCTCAACGTCAGTAACACATGCAATAATCAGCTTTAGTAGAACTATTACATAACATTTGAGGGCCAATTATGTCTTTGAACTGTAGTGATTGTTAGGTACGGTGCCAAATTGTTATTGTTATTACATGTAGTGTTACTTATAGTAGATCAAGTAAATGTTCCATTCATCCATTCATCAGCCTTTTAATGTCCACTGCTCGACAAGGCCTTCCAGTCGAGGCGCCAGTCCAGCCTGACCCTTGGGCCCGGGTCCTATGAATCCAGTGGTTTCCCGCCGTCTTCTTCAGATCGAAGGTCTATCTGGTTCGAAGGCGACCTATGATCCTTTTGTCTAAACCTAGCCACTCAAGGACTCTTCTTCTTTTCCGAACGTTGTGATCAGCCCCTGGGCACTTCAGCCTGCTAATTTTCGCCTAAGCCTAACATAGTTCATCTATGGATTTTATCGTCGCGAACTATGTCTCGTAGCGAAATACCAAGTATAACCCGAGGGCTATGGGTGTCTAAGCACGCTGTAAGTTAGTTAGTAAGTTAGTTAGTAAATGTTAATTACCTGTAGATAACAAGACCCCAGTTCTCCATAGCACCAGCAGCAAAGTCGGGTACAGCAGCCTTGTCGATCTTCGGGAATTCATAGATGAAGTCATAGTAATTTTCCAGAGCGTACATGTTCCTCTGACCGTAGTCCAGAGCGAATTCAGCAGTAGTCTGGGTCCCAGGTCTGGAGTATACCCTGAAGGGAACGTTGTAAAGGGGGTTCTGGGTACCCTCGTTGGAGATGTAGCCGAAGTTGGAGACCAGGTAGGCGATGAGGTAGGTGGACATGACTAGCGTGTCTTGGAACTCGAATTTAACGTAACCGGTGACTTCAGGTCTGAAAGGATACTCATTGTTAGGTAGTTTTACGCAGATATGATTGGTAATAACTTCTTAATTAAAGAAACTTATTTTCACTATCTTTTAATAGAGTGGGAATATTTACCTATGGCCTTACTTTTACATAATAATTTTATTGATAAAAAGATCATAATTTATAAATTCGTTATGCAGTTGCTCCTGCATTTATTATGTAAAAACCGTCGGTCCAATTAAGGTAAACTTTGAATGGTTATTCAAAACAATATAGGAATTTCCGTAAAGTTCTATTGAGTTTAAATTTTGTTGCGCTATGCTGACTCAATCTCAAAGATATGCTATTTTCAATTAGCAATTCAAACTTCCTGCTAGCAAGGTACGCAAACCGAGGCTACATTAAAATTTAAACTCGTAGTAATACAAGATCTGTAGCACGAAATTGTAGTTGAAGGAAGAGCGGTTTTAGAAATGTCGTGGGACACTGTCGCGTATTTTCACGGCTTGTTATATTACACACGACTTGTATATGTTATAATTTGTGTATAATGCATTATTTTACAGTGGAACGATTCCGTGTTACGGTCCATACGTTTTACTAAAGACATATTTTTGAGTATGTTTTTGCTTATGAAATATATGAAACGAACAAAATAAAAACAAATGAATAATATGAAGCGTTACTCAACTCGTCTCGTTTATTGTGGAAAACTAATAAATAACATTCAAAATATTGTTGCGTGTAGAATTTTAATAATAATTTGGACAAAATTTAATTGAGAAATTATAGATCGATTAAAATATAGGTATACAATCTTAGAAAAATAGACTTATTTTTTAGGCTATCTGGTAGAGATCAGGCTGTATAAATAGAACTTTTTCTTTTAACCGAAACTCTTATTAACAGTTCTCTAAACACGTCATATCCGATAATTTATGTGGAAAAGGGAGAATCGAGAAGTCAGTCGAAAAAAATTAGTTCACGCCAGTGCTATAACGAACAACGAAATGACTTGTTCACTTATCGTTAAGCCTAATTTGAATACAGAGAGCGGCAGACGGGCGTCAAACTCTTCACTCCCCCACCAATTCACCAAAGCAGACAGCGTAAAAGCTATTTTCTCTATTTATTTTTCATAACCGCACATGAAGATACGCCTATTTTAAAATTTTGTCGTGAATAACGCGAGAGGGCACTTAAAAGCTCTACATATTCCAATCCCTATTCATTACTATCAAACATCGTTTTATGTATATGGAGGTTATGAACTTTATCGAACCGACATCGACCTGAAGTTGTTCTCGTAAATGAATTTGCTTAGTACACCATTATACGAAGAGTCTTAACGAACGACAATTAGATAAGATTACATGTGAGATGAAATAGGGCGTCGATTTCTTAACAAATAGCAGAGGCAGGGAAAATTTAATCAGTGACTATGTTTTTTCAGTATATGTATAGTTGTGTAAAATGTCAATGTGTTATCAAACAAAACATATATACGTGATAAAAACTGAAACACACAAACATACCTAAGTACATATTATAATGTGTTATTTAGCATGAAACAAAGCTGAAGAAAGGTTTATAATGTAAATTCTACAAGACCTCGATTTTATTACGGGTCACGAAGGAAAACTGAAGCACACACAAGCGATATATATCGATATATATAGTGTGTCGGATCTTCGTAAATGCATTATTTGATAAAAATAAAATAAATGCAACGTCTAATAGCACTTACGAGACAGGAGTACACATGGGTATATCTCTAATGCACTACACCATGTTCTCGCATATTCTAAAATAAATAAAAAACGGTAAATAAATTGAATGGGAGCCTGTGCTAGGTTTTTATTATTAAATTATCTCTCCGGTTGAGGCCAGAGGCAAGCCGTCATAAATTGAATTGTGTCACGCTGCCATCTAACATGCTACATATGTACGTATATGAAACATCAGGCAAGTGCGTGTGAGACTCGCGTACATATAATTGCTCTGCTAACACAATATATTCATCAAAATGTAATACTAAATAATTGATTTTTTTTATTAACTCCTGACTTAACTTAGAAGTTGTAGAGGAACGCATATTTTAACAGTGTATTAAAAATAAAAAGGCGAAACATGACAGCAGTTCTGTACTAAGTTTACAAATTGTATCTTTCCTAATTTATTTCCTTTATCTAGGTCAAAACAAATTGTACCAAAATCCAGATTTTCCTAGTTCGAAAAATAGTTCATTTATAAAGTAGTGTACATTACAGCATATGACTAAATTCAAAACATGTTCAAATAATTCTGTTAGAAATTTCTTATAGTGAAAAAAAAATAAAAATAAGTTTTACATCTATTATTTCATGAGAATTAAACTATTATGGAATATAAATTCCTCGGCAAAGCAACTAATCAATTTTCATTAGTTTGAAACGTATAATAAATTGATTACACAATTTTGGATACAATTACATTTATACCTCCCTACATTGGAGATACAAAATTATGACGTGAATCCAATTTATTAATTAGTCAATTTGGTCCTGTTGACATGAGGCTATATGGGGATCGGAGGCCGAATTGATAGAGGTTAATTGACCAAGCTGCAGAACTGATTGACGCTACAAAAATATTATTGATGTTTCAATTAAGAATTCTTTAGAGTTCTAATATTAAACGAAATTTGTCCCTTGTGCAATAGAAAGGTGAACAGTTTATTCGTATAATTCAATCAGGACTATAATACATATTTATAGTGATTCATAATAATATGCGGTCTTGTGTTCATTGTTTCATAATACACAAATAAAATTATTCCTTACAGAGGGACATTGGTTTTGTAAAGTATTTTTAAAATGATAATGATGAGGTTAAATTAATGTTTGTATATTTTATTTTTTAACAAACAAAGAAACGATTTTGTAAAGAAAATAATACTACTACTTTAATTAATGTTTTAGCAGAATATTTTATAACCCTTCAAGAAATCGAACGCTAACGACAAGCGATATACATTACAAGTTTTTAATTTTCCCGAAACACGCAGTAAGTTGACCAATCGAGAGGTTCATTTAAATGAAAAGAAAAAAACTAAAACGCATGGATTATACGTTCGGAATCGTTTCACTTCTAGTTCGTTCATGCATACAATAACCAATTTTGGTTAGTTAAAAAACTAACTCGCCACTGCAAAAAATAAATAAAGTATCGTTAGTTCGGTCGAACTATTGGCTATTTTTTATTTCTTTTTAGAATCTAAGTAAAAATGTACGTGAGTGGATGAACCGGAGAGTTGAAAATAAATCGAAGCCTTAAAAATCCAATATCGTTTACGAGTATTTTAGTTTGAAACAAATGAATGTCCATTATCATTATTCAATGCTCAATTGGCTTCCCATTTTCTAGTTTCATAATCTGTACGATGAAAGGGAATGTTATGACTTCATCGTCGCAAATACGTTGTCATTCATTCGTAGAATTGGGCATGTAATGGACTTCGGTATTTCATACAACTGTGGCATCTAATACGGGAAATCTATGTCTGTTCGTCGCTCCATTTGATAAATTTTGCACACAATGTTTGCATCAACGATTTATTGTCTCAATATGTTGCACGTCTCCTTGAATGAAAAGTTTGAAAATAAAGAAATCTAACGTTTTCTTTTTATTAAAAGTTATATGATTAGATTTATAACAATGGACTCCTCGGGTATTGCTTATTTGATATTTGCTCCATTCTACGAATGATGTTATTACATTATAGTGGTATATTTCGTTGCTGAGTGTGTATCTATTCTGATATATCTGCATTATTTTGCCGTGTCTGGAATAGTCAAAGCTTCTTTGGACGAAACAGAAGCGACTGAGAGATGCTGCTTGTTGACTGCGGATAATGGTAGAAGTATACATTGTTTCAGATTTGTGATTTTGAAGTATGTCCGCCGCGATTTGATCAGCAGTTTGCCTCTCCCGAGACGCCTCCTAGACTACCTGAGCGCAACCCACTACTATTCAGAACTGCTTGCTGAAATATAAGAATCGCAAACGGTTGCAGCGGCAAAGCTTAGAATCGAGAAACACCGCGAACAAATACCAAAACATGTCATGTTTCAATTTAAGTTAGATAATTTTAATGCAACTCGTTAAATTCTAACGAAAGATAACTATTTGATGTCCATGGTATAAACGATATCTCTCGTAAACCTAGCATGGAGAGGCAATGTATTTTTTTTAGAATTAACATTGTTATGTTTATTCCCGTGTGTTTCATCGTTAAAAATATCAGACGGAATACAAATGAGTTGTCGAGTATCACATAACGCATTAACATTTTATGTACTGACTTTACGATAAGTTTATTTTAATTGATTTCAATGTTTATTATTTTGTGCAATATTTATACGTTTATTGAATTTAATACGAGTATGATGAATATGGCTAATATTTTAACTGCAATTAGTTTATTTTAAATGTTTAATTATAACTGGTACTTGTCTGTGCAATTTTATGTTCCGACCGTCTTTGTTTGCACGACACTGGTCGTGATTTGAAATAGACGGTATAGGTATGACTAAAATAACAAGCTATCCATTTACTTCTTAATGAAAGCATAACTCAGTCAGTTATGAGTATTTAATTAACTATACAAACGTATGAATGTCTGTGTCTATTATATTAAATGCATGAGTAGGTGAAATAGTAGATATAATATCAATTAACATTATTTTGCAAACTTACTGGAAAATGGGGTTGTTGATCAATGTTAACTGCTTCATACGGTAGTCATTTTCAGATGCGATCATTACTTTGAGGTTTGAGGTAATCAAGAATCTGTCGCTAGTAAGAACAATACGCTTACTCTTATAAGGATCTCTTGTTGGGTAGGAAGATACAGATGACTTATTTTACACCAAGTCTCGCATACCGATTATCGAAAGTGGCCACTGAAGATGTTGCTCATCACCCATTATAATCTCGCGTATGATCAGGTTAGTTATTGATAATATAGCAAAGTAGTTGAAGTGTTGTCTTCGTGGAATGTGACTCGGCAGCGAGTCTCGACAAAGGCTGATTAAATGGAATATGAGTTGTATCGAAGACGATACACAAATATTACCAAAGGTGTAATTAAATTATGCAAGAACGCCACCATCAATATTTGACGTAATTATTCCTTTCTTTCAATGATTATTACACCGTGTTCATTTCATTTTCAATTTATTCTAAAGGCGTTGTAATTTCGAATCTTTACGAAACATTTATTTTTAAACAACTACATTGTTAAAGTCGGACTTTGTAAATATCTCTTTCATGCCAGATCCAGAACCTTTTTTAAATTTGTCGGTGACACGTGAAATTATTTCAGAAATTTTCGGTAGTGTTCATTAAATTATTTACATACATACATTATTGATGACATTTATAAAATTGACGTTACAATAATTATCGTTTATGTTGTAATCGTTAGAACTGCTCCTGGGAGACCCATGCAGTATAAGATCGTACGATACTTATTAAAAATCAAAATTAGTTTCGAAATGAATAAAACTTTGATGTTTTATTTTTACATTTTAAAATGTTTCTTAGGGTACGCGTGAATATTAGTAATAAGTCACTCGACAGGTGCTAATAAAATGTTATGAATGAATGAAATATGAATATCGACAGTCCGAATACAGTTAATATAGTTCCATTTGCCGGGATGATTGAGTGGTAAAATTTAACGAAAAGAGATTCGGACACGGTGCAATGATTTTTATTTCGAATTTTCAATTCAATCTACGCGACTTTGACTCGAATTGACTGCCCACGTTGTCATTACTACGTCATTTTATCAGTCGTTAAACATTGTATAGATCATACAACATAGATCTAATGCATAAATTTAATCAATGACTTGAAGGTTTTAGTAGTCTTATCTCAAATGAATTAAACCTTTTCTCACTTATGGACAACTCTCACAATTGTGAGAAGCCTGTAGCGTAGCCAATGCAATAGTTCAATGAAGTTAATCTCGACCCAATGAAATGTAAGCGCCTGACCGAAGTAGTTATTAACTTTGCGTTGTGTGCGACGGCCAGACTCATTTGCTCTTTTGCTGTAGTTGAAAGTTTGTAGAATTCATTTTCTTGCAAAAAAAATCTTAGGTGCAATGGAGTAATGACAATGAAAGATTAGGTTTAAGAGTCACTGCGATTGTGCTTGAATGGTGCGTTTGTCACATAGAATAATTCCGCGCGAATTCAATTTAACAATATTGCCGCTTGCTTGATGCAGGGAGAATTTAATTTAACAATATTGCCGCTTGCTTGATGCAGGGAGAATTCAATTTAACAATATTGCCGCTTGCTTGATGCAGGATTGTAGTATGAGAAATGTTTAAGCAAATCCAATATTTGGAGCACTATTTTCACTTAACACACAATTTCTGTTTAATTTTAATACTATACAGTAATTTCAAACTGCCAGTTTGATTGGGAATATGTGAAGGCTGCCAGTTTAAACGTCGGATGATATGTAAGATAGCGAGGTTGCTTCATTGTGCGCTCGGTTTCCAAGTATTCTGTTGCGATTTTTTTAATATCGAGAAAATGAGTATATTTTCAATATTTTTGGTAATTATTGGAATTCAATACACGACACTTCACCTGCTTCAATAAGTACGTTCGTTAAAAATAATCCAACGTTACATCCATTCACATATATTAAATGCAAATATATAAGTTTTTCACAGTTCACAAAAGTTTGAAGCATTTTGAACTTCCGATACAATTGGATCCAACGTTTATTCATCAAACCTCATTAAAACGATATCATTTTTGTATTTGAATACAACAAACTGTTTTATTTATTTTACAGTGAATGTTGTAAACGTTGTTACGGCTCCTCCAACTCTGGTTTTATTTGTGTGGTATTCCGATTCAGGTTTAATCCGATTATTTTCCGATATTCCGTTTCAATATTCGGACGTTTTTGTGTACTAAAATACAATCGTAGATACGAGATACAATTTTATACGTTAATCTGTTATACGACACAAATAAATAAGACGAAAGAAGTTTTAAGACGAAAGAAGTTTGTTCTAGTGGCCTTAAGGTTGTGGTTTCGGTTATAATTTGAACCGTGAATTTGACGAAAGAGAAAGGTCACAGATCTAGATGAAAAACGCGGTATAAAGTCAGGAATTTTTACATCCCTAAAAGGAAGAATAGAGTTTCTTAGATAGGTATTGAAAGAGTGAAAGACAGGAGAGGAGGATCGTGGATCACAGTTACAAACACTTGCGTTCAGTTTACTTAAGCAACTATATCATACAAATACATGCAAGACTGCTCAGTTCGCTGTAAGCTATTGATCTCTGGTCACCAAATTTAAAGAAGTACTTAGAAATAATGGATACTAATAATTAATAAACTTAGCTTTACTTTAGACTTAGCTCTAGCGAGATGTAACTATGATCCACGTGCAGCTTTTACTTTAATATTTAAAATGTGACTTTATTCAGGCGAAGGAATATCAGTAAATCATCTAGGACAAAATCTTAAGCACTTTATATTCCCAATAATATCACTTACAATAAGTCAACTAATGCAGTTACAATAAATATAATCATTTTAATTTAGTTATGAAGCATATTAAATAAATAATATGATACATGTAGATTAAATAAACTCATCCTGCATCTGGCATTCGGGCATACAGTATTCAACCTCAAACCTGTCTAGGCATCAACAATACATTCTGATTTGAAAGGAACGTGCTATTATACTGCCGATCATATACGTTATTTGAAATATCAGTTTTCCCTTTTCGTCGTAATTTGTTAACATTTATTCTATATAAGTGTCGTGTGTAGTTTGTGATGAACTTCTAGGTGTTATTGTCTAATTGTAATAATATTATAACCGTCGTAATTTAATGTAAGGTTACGTAATAATAATAAAGCATTATTTAACAGGAAGCGAATTGTATGCACGGCGGTGCCATAAACCTTTCATTGTATTCTTTTTAGTCAATCCCTTTGAAAACATTTTCGTCTGCGGTTTCAATTTTCATACAGAGCGAAAGCTTTTCTTTACACCTGTGGACTGTTAGGACTGTAAGGAGCTTAAACATTTCGAAAAATTCATGATCGGTTTTTGTTATTCGTCTGCCCGTTTAAGCTTACGTGTTCACCGCGCCCTGCATTATATTCGTTTCTATTTCACCAAAGATGAAGATGTATTTAACATAACAATACACTATTATGGGGTATGTTATACGTAATACGCATACGTGCATGTTATCAGTATTTTAGTAAGGCGACGGCCGACCCCGAACCGAACAATTAAGTTGCATCAAACGGAGAGCGCACCGCTTAAGTTTAAGGAGTCTAATTGATTTCGTACCACGAAACTCCGGATCTGCAAATGACAGTGCACACAACATACTATGCGGTAAAACATACTCGAACATATCTATTGACGCGCCGCTGAATAATAAAGATCAATTAATTAAATGTTTGCTTTCGGAACTAGTTACGACAAAAAGTTCTAGAACATTTCTTGATATGCGTTCTCGATCTCAAATCGTACACCGGTCTACATGAAATCCCCTAATCTAAATTGTACAAGGGTTTTATCGTATTTCTATCTGGGAATAAGGCTCACATTCCAGTACATCAAAGTAGATTCACTCGAACAACTCTGCACAAATGATGCGTTGCGAGTGACGTCATTGATACCGATTTCATGTCTATCAATTTAAAGCCTCAAGCCAAATCCTACATCCCACCTGGCTGACGACTAGTAGCTTGTAGAGATTTTGTCTTCAACAACATCAGATTTAAACGTGTATATGATAGTTTGTCTATTCGGAGTCGGTCATCGCTCGTTAGGGTTATAGTGGAGGGCTTAGAATTTACCGCATTTACTAACGGATCACCATGCTTGTAGGTATGGGTCTGCCACACTACGTAAATCGTAATCTGATTGAAAGCATAACTGTGAATTCGAGTATACACAATGATGAGTATTATGGAATTTAGAATATGACACGCGGGTGTGGCTCTCCGATAGTAATAGAGTTTTGAGCGCTGCAACAGTTGTAATTTTAAAATTTTGAATTTCTTTTTTTTAATAATTTTTGCTTACTCAATATATACAATTGTCAGCGCCTTCAACCTTATTCGAGCGTTACCGAGACATATCACCCCATCTAATTAACTTAATAACTACATTAATCAATCACAAATAATAGGTACCTATATACGAGACCAATATTCTCTGTAAGCAATCAATACCGCTACGTATTGTGCGCAAATATTTTGGAAATAAGTTACGATATGATTACCGTAATCTATTTGTGAATGTAACTGTTAAGTTACACGAACTGGTATGTAGACGTAATCGTATTTTGTTTACTGGTACATGATATGTTTTATTTATTTCGTCATATAGAGATAGCCCGACGTGTATACATTATTTGTATGTTTGTAATTTATCTTGTTTAGTATGTAACATTTTAATGAAGTCCTGTCGTACAGTAATACTTGGATTTAGTAACGTTTGTTATGCCATTCTACTGTATATGTTGTACACTGATTTCAGTAAGATTACTTATAGGATGACGTCACGAGAAAATAGATGTGTTATTTTTTCGTGCAATTTTTTTTTACAATGTAAGAGGTTGCGTTTATAGGGAATCACATTTATGTAAAATACGGCAAAGTACGTACATTTCGTAAGAGATACACTCTGATGAGTTCACTGACTTTTCATTCAACTTATATGTCGATCTCTATAAACGGATCCTAATTATGGACATCATTGACTTTGTACAGTCAGTCTAAAACGCAATTAACAGGTAATGTTATAAATTAAGCTGTAATTGTATCCAACAGTCGGTAACAGCGCCACTTAACGCTTATGTAACTTTGTTGATAGAGGAATAGTAATTGTTATGTAAATAGGTATACGTTGTCGCATACATATCAATCGTATTCGAGCGTGGAGTTATCCGAATTTGTTTAACTAATGGACTCGCAGGAATTGATTTTACAACTGTTTGGCGCTCGGCGTGAGGTCTAGGTGATTCAACGCTACATCTAGTTAAGCTTCTTGCCCTATTATAATTGTATTTATACATGCATTATTATATAACGAATGTAGGAGTAGAAGTTAAACGATTCGGTGTGTTGTAATTGCGATGAGTCTTAGATATTCGTACTCATCCCCTTGTATTGGACTTCAGCCATAAACTTATTACTACATTATTTAATGCCATTCGATCGATGTTAGTGTAGCCTGTTAGTAATCAATGTATTGTACTATTATCTGTACTTCTTATTGTAACCGTTCAATAATTACCACAAATAAAAACATTTCCTTGCTGGCTTACAAAAAAAAATAATAAAAATAAAGAGAAGAAAAATAAAACACCTCCCCCGATCCCGTCTGAACCTAGACTTTATAACTGATGATAAATATACTATTATACATATATGATTATTACTAGAATATCTGTTTACAACTATTTAAACAAACAACGACATAATGAGCTGATGATTGATTATATTTCATGAT
>DWIJ01000037.1:0-16180 GCA_018248315.1 Chioides albofasciatus
GAGTTATACTTATTATACTCAGGATCTCGTAATATTATACGAATAGAACCCGTGGCTCCACCCGTTGGGTTACATTATCGAAATTTTCACGCGGTCCTTGTGTTTTTCTCGTATTGAATATAACCTAAGTTCATCGATGATAATGTAGGATTCTAAAGGTAATAGTTTTTTTTTTTTCAAATCAGTCCAGTAGTTTCGGAGCTTATTTAATTCAAACAAACAAAACATCAAATCTTGCCTTTCTATAATATTAGTAAAGAAGTACTTGTATGTTTAGAAAGAATAAAATAAAGTTAGTCTGATAACCCTGAAGCTGATATGTAGCAAATAAAAGTAAGTCAGACCGGATTTTATCGAAAGCCAGTCCTGTCTCAGAGTAATATATACGAAGGTATGAACCAGAGTTGAACGCAGACTTGACTGGGCACAATACCTCAGAATACTTACATAATACACAAATAAATAAACTTTATGTATCCCACTGTTTCGTATAGTTTATATAATAACACCTTGTCATAAGAGCGGTCATCTATAATTATTTGTTCGCACCTAGACATCTGTAATCAGACTCAAATTTCATTGAAGATAACTACGGTCACCCCTAAATGCTACCTATGACAGACACGAAAACAAATCCATGAGTACATTATCAAAATTCATTAAGATACATGAAATTTAGAAACACACAGTAAACATTAATAAAATTATTTTAATATATCCCAATTTCTTATACAAGGACATCACTGAAAATTGAAAATTTATTTTCGGTCAAATTTTATGAACTGCCAAGTAATTAAACAAATGAGGAATGAAGTCAGGCTCATTCATAGCGAAGTAAACGCTTTGTGGTGATAATGTGTAACAAATTATGCGAATTCATTTTCATCCATTGTTTTAGATGAGGAACAAATTTAGTGTCTCGAATGGCTGAAGACTAAAATAAATCGGCCGATATCGATTTTGTATGAAAGGCCAACAAAATAAATTAAATCTCCGTGACACTACACGCTAATGAAATAGAAGCTTCTGGTTTAAAAGAAAAGTGCATTAAAAAGAGCACATGATTCAACAGCCAGGGGACAGAATCATCCGTATTCTTAGAATTGCTAAGACAGTAATCTTATGCTTGAAAATAAACGAGATTCTATATTGATAAACTCATTTGTGTCGTTTAACAAAAAATATTTTAAATCCTTATTTAAGTTCCAGTTTTATTAGTTGTTTTAACAGCGTCTTTTGTAACAGCTTCATTCGTATCGCTATTATTTGCATTACCTGTATCCTCTGGTACGTGTCTGACATCATAGCAATGAGCAGATTGATCAGTACTACCACCGACACCAACATGTAGATGCCGAACACAATCTTGAAGAGATAGTTGGTCCAGGCCGGTTGAGTGTTGCTGTCGTTGCGATGTACTCTCGTCTGTTCCGTTGTGGTTTGTCCGAAAACGGCGAAGAAAAGCAGCTCGAAGGAGAATAGCGGATTCATGGTAACTGTGAACAAGATTCGAGCGTGGTGACTTGACGCATTTACCTGGATGCGCTGATAAGTGTCCGACATCATCGCAATTAGGAGCGTTATGAGCACCACGACTGACATCAGCAAGTACGCTCCAAATACGAACTTGAACAGGTTCTGCGTCCACCACGGCCGCAAGCTGGATACGTAGTTCAGGTCGGACAAGGTGATCTGGCCGAAAAGGGCGAAGAACAATTTCTCGAAGGCCTCGATCGGTGACAACGTCGCTAGAAGACAATGCGCAAATGGACCGCTTTCTTTATTTACTACGGGCTAGGGGTAGGTTAATGCAACAATGCATGTTTGAGAAATTTTGAGTTTTACGTGTCCAAAATTGAACGATTACGAATCTGATTTTGTATACTTTGTTATGATTAGCATCAACTTACCCCACTACTATGTTCAAAATCGTGTTCAAATCTTTTAAGTCGTATCGTAATATCTTTGTACTATTAATAGTAAATGTTTTGGTTTGTGTGTTGTTTTTGTACAAGTGTAACAATGTCCAATTAATGTCCAGCGTTACAATACGACGTAATGATAGAACCAACATTTACATAACAATCTAAAGTCAAGTAAGTTGACTTTGAATTTAATGTATGTATGGATAGGGGTAGATTGATACTGTAAAGGTTAATGAATGAATATGTTTACAACATAAGTTTGTTTTGTATAGTGTTCGATAATGTGTCTTTTGTATAACAGACGATAATAGATAAGTAAGTAAAGTTTTCAATCGTGTACTTTAAATCATAATTTTGACTGATTGTTATAAATTTTGTTTTTTTTTCCGTTGCAAGGTTGCATCAATCTACCCCGGCCCGTCTAAGTGTCGAGTAGTGAACAGCGTGGGCGCTGGTAGCGCCACATCGAGGACAAACAGCCAAACATCCGAAACATAAAGTGGTACCTCAACACCGGTGTGACAAACGCAGGACATAAGCCAGCCGCATGCGCAACTCAAACTGCTCCATCAAGTGCGGTGAGGTCGGCCACTCATTCCACTAAAACTAGGGCGTGACGCACAATGCATTCTCTGTACTTCACTTTCGTATCTGGAATACACGTGTTTCATGTATTAGGAAATGTTCTTATATCAAATTCTAAAGTGATATTTGTTTTTGAGACAGAATATGCATTGTGCTGCAATTTGGTTACATTATTCTAGATTTATCAGACACTCATTTCCAGTTATCATCATAAGAATGCACAATCCTGAAGGTATTAAACATTTTAGATATTGCATTCTTAAGTTGGTAACTGAGCTACAAATCGTGATCAAAGTCACAAGTTGTAACGAAATATCCTTTGTATGTTACAGATACCTAAATCATTCCACAATAGTGTTTAGCTGTCCTATAACGCTTGAAACATCAACGATGATAACATTTTCGATGATACACATTCAAGCCAGCAAGCAAATGATACCAAAAAACAAAGTGATGCAAGCACATCGAGTACAATGCGATCATCGATGAATGATTTGGATGAAAAGAAACCAAATGATCCTTCTAGGTCTAACGTGGACTTACGACCCGCGGGACCCTGTTTTCTTCGGTAAGATTCTCCAGATATTGTATTTGTCCATTGTGTATCGTTTGGCTGACGTTTTATTCGGAGTATATCATCTAAGATGTGAAATATTATATTCAATAAGGTGTAGTTAGTTGATGATTTTTGTAATATTCGATTCACTTCGTAATGGGCTTGCCAAACACAAGGGCATGAACCATAATTATTATACTTACTTCTTTCGTGTATTATTAAAATATAAGATTTTAAATCCATTGACATTAATTAAAATCTTTATATCGTTGGTACATATCATAGCTGAAATTTGTTCTAATAATACTTATGAAAATATTGTTATAATCAAAACAAATACAATCTGTACTAAAGCGAAACTTACCGTCGGAGAATATTTTCCTTCTTGCTTGTCTAGCGTATTTATTATCTTCTGGCTTGTATATATTCCTGAATGGCTGATTCAGTGCGACAATGTGCATGGAAAAGCCAAAAACAAATATCGCTAACACTGCAAGAAACCTACCTAAGTCCTTCATAAGATTACCTATAATAATGGCCCAAGGACCAAACAAATGATGAAAAGATAGGAAGTCTAAGATTTGTACACAAGCTAACAAGAAAGACAAAGCAAAACATTGGTTTCTACAGTACATTAAAGTGGGCCAATATTTCGGTAATACGAAAATCCACCCAACAACGTGTGTCGCCACACCGATAACACCTAATAATAAAACAGCTATCTTAATCCACCCTAAACCTGACTTATCACTAGGGTTCGTTAATTCGAACAAAAGGAGACCACTAAGGCATATGAGCAGCATCCACTCATACCACCGTGGGACTAAGCTTTCCCTGAAAATTGAATTATAAATTGGTGTAATAGCCACTAATGATAATAATACCATAAGGTATATATGAGATGTTAGGTATGACATAAACTTAATTATTGGAATTTTATTATATTTATGGCCCAATGGAAGAGAAAAGACTACCCAAACCGGAGGACAGACTATGAACGCGAAAAAAAGGAACATAATTTTGATGCCAGTCCACTTGAGGCTGCCCCGCCAGAGTTCCTGAAATAAAATAATCACCTTTTAACTTTTTCAAAAAAGCAGTTATTGTAAAAAGTTTATTTGCATGATTCTCGTTTGCAGGAGAGTGAATTATTGTAGGATTAATTATAATTCACCATGAAAATCGCGGAGTAATTCCTCTATAGTAGACGAAGTTACCTATTTTTTACCTGAAGATATCTCTGGACGACCGTATGGGCGATGACCTCTTTTTGTTCATTTTCTATTAATACATCCAAAAATTCAATATTTCTATTATCAGTAGCAGTAAGAATATGTCCTGCTGAATCAGCACCCGCAGCGAGTGCTAGTAATTCAGTAGCCATCGCTTCGCATTGCTTTCCGGCTGCTATGAGATCTTTGGCACGCTCCTTTTCCTAATAAGACAAATATCTCACATTAAAATTATATTTCATACCTTAACACTAATATCCACATTATTCTAACATACCTTGGTGGATAAATTAATATAAATATTTGATAATTTCGCAGCGGTATCAACTGGCGCTGGTGAAACCAGGACAAATTCTTCAATTGGTATATTGTTGTGGTTTTTTGAACAGACCATAAGATTGTAAACAAATCTCTTATCGTCCATGAGTGATTGTGTGTCATGTTCCTTATGCAATAAATACTCAAGGACATCATTATGGTTTTCAGATGCGGCAAACCAAATAGGAGCACAGTTCAAATTTGTTTCACTTTTAGGCGATGCACCGGATTCACACAGAAGTTTCACAACATTTAAATGACCAGCCTTAGCCGCACAGTGTAACGGAGTCCAGCCATTTTTATCAGTTGCATTTATTTCTGCTCCTTGTCCGAGCAACACTTCCACCATTTGATAATGCCCGTGCGTTGATGCAATATGTAAACCCGTTTTTCCATGTCTGTCAATACTTTGAAGTAGTTCCGCTGATCTGCTTAATAAAAGACCAACTATGGACATATGACCGCCAAAACATGCAAGATGGAGTGGATTGTAACCCTGAAATAAAATTAATGAAAGTCAAGGAATTATAGGAGTCAACGCAAAAATATATCTATTAACTAATCATGAGGAAAACATACGTTTTCATTAGATGCGGCGTCAACTTGTACTCCAGCAGAATTTAGTAATAACCTCACAACGTTTTCATTACCATTGTAGGCAGCCAGGTGTAAAGGTGTTAAACCTGACTCGGCTCCTAAAATTGGTACTAACGACATGCCCGTAGGGGCTTCTGACTTAACCGTTCCTGGCACATGGGAGAGGAGTTCACGGACCGTTTCTGTAACATACAATAATTAAATATGTATTTTATATATTTTTGCAGAATAAATCGAATTTAATTATTTTAGAATATTTACCAGCTTGTCCATAATAAGCAGCTATATGTAACGGGGTGAGACCCAGCTTTTTACTTGATATCCTTAATGTATTTGTAGATCTCATAACATCTAAGACATTTGTGTGTCCGTGTTCAGCGGCTAAATGAACTGCTGTTAACCCTGCTCTATTCTCATCAGTGCACGAAGCACCAGCTCTAACAAGTACTCTAACAACATCCGCGTGTCCGCCTTCAGCGGCTAATTGTAACGGAGTTGAGTCATTTAATTTATTCCTCGCTGATATCACACCTGTTCTATCGAATTTCATTAACTCTTCTATCACTTTCACAGACCCTTGGATAGCCGCAATATGAGCACACGTGTTGCCATCTTTTGTAGTAGCCATCACTAAATTTGGATGTTGTTGCAGAAATAACTGAACAACCTCTGAGTAATTATTTTGAGCTGCAGCGTGAATAGGCTTTTGACCTAATTCATCCGTAGCATCAATATTGGCACCAAGTTCTAGTAAGAGTTTGCAAACTTCTATTTGACCACTAGCAGCCGCTAAATGCAATGGGGTCTGTTTCTTTAGTGTAAGCACATCAATAACAGCATTATGATCTCTAATCAAAAACTTGACAAGATGTGCATAACCGTTCATAGCCGCTAAATGGAGAGCAGTTCTTCCGTTTCTCGCTTTGGAGTTAATAAATGCTTTATTAGTCAGTAGAGCGTCACATACTTGTAAGAAACCATGTTCTGCTGCCAAATGTAGTGCTGATCGACCTTCTACATCAAAGACATCTACTCTTGCATGATTATTCAGTAACGTATTTACAAGCTCCATATGGCCTCTATAACAAGCAATTAGTAATGGTGTCCATCCAATAGAATTTTGTCTATTAAGAGATTTGCTTACATCTGCGGCCGACATTTCATTTATCATCTCTTGCATAACGTCGTTGTTACCGGCAATGGCGCAGAAGTGGAATGCTGTCTCGTGGTTATGTTTGGTCTGTAATGTTACATCTGCTCCGTTCTCCATTAAGCATTTTACAACTTCCCTATCAGCGGATGGTCTTAGAACTTCTTCTTTTGTAATTTTACAAGCAAAATGCAAAGCACTTGCACCGTCTTCATCAACTGCATCAATGTATGAAGTAGCAACTTTTTCTCCTTTACGATCTTTGACAAATTCTATTAAATGTCGAACTACTTCTGGCTTACACATTCTACAAGCCATGTGAAGAGGAGTTTCACCAGTCTTAAATAAAACAAAATGCAACTATTAAAACTCGTCGTTCATCTAATTTTAATAATTCAATCTAAATTACTATACATTTCATAATAGAACTTATTTTTAGTATGTCTTATAAATATAGTGGACACCGTTTTGAATTGAAACTATAAAAAACTGGGTTTCTCTAAATTACCTTAGTTTTCTTCAATGGATCCCCACCATCTTCTAATAAAAGTACCAGTGTAGCCAGATTACCATATTTCGCTGCCACATGGACTGGTGTCATGCCATCTTCCGTTGCTTTATTCGGTCCAGCGCCTGATTTCAGGAGCATAAGTGCACATTTGTCACCTGCAATACAGAATATATAAAATATTTTAATGACTTGAATTATTATATCGATTTACACTCCTGCAAAAAAGACAGTTGTTTTAATAGCAAATCCGACTGCTTAAAATACAGCCTCATTACAACTTTATACAGACGAATTTAACGACACCAAATATATTAAAATCCGTCAATCCGTTTAGGCTATGGGACACGCCATGCAAATGAGACATATGAA
Organism: Chioides albofasciatus; assembly: GCA_018248315.1. Lineage (NCBI taxonomy): Eukaryota > Metazoa > Arthropoda > Insecta > Lepidoptera > Hesperiidae > Chioides > Chioides albofasciatus. The sequence continues at coordinate 7,244 of DWIJ01000037.1, forward strand.
CATGTATACATATGTTTGAAATTATCCTCCGCGGTCGGGTAAAAAATTGTGTATCAAATAATAACCACTAAAAGGAGTATAAATTGATTTATATTGATTTACTGTGCGATAGGTTGCTGCAAGTTTTAATAACCTACGTTTTATCAGAGTAAAAAAAAAATGAAATCACCATCATGGATTTTTTTACTTCTTTCTTACCTTCTGGTATCCGTGCAGCAATATGTAAAGGTGTTTCCCTCTGCTTGCCCCCACGTATGTGGACATCCGCTCCATAGCCAAGAAGTGTTTCTACGACAGCCGGCTTACAAGATTCAACAGCTATGTGCAGAGCAGTATAATTATCCTAAAAAATTGAAGCTCCGCTTGTAAAATTAAAACTTATACTTAAATTTCTACTTTCTTTAAAGTTAAAGAACTTACATTTGTAGTTACATCTACACTCTCTCCTTTCTGCAGTAACGTATTGATGATCCCAACATGACCATATCGCGCTGCTGTATGTATACTCCGAGCTCCATCCTGTAATAAAAAAACAATATGTTATAATTTACTCTAAAATAAAGTAGTGATAGCCTAATGGTTCAGACTCAGCCTCTTAATCGACGGGACCGAGATACGAACCCCAGGGATCTCTGATCTTTCAATGTTATAAGCGTATTGGAAATGAATTATCACTTGCTTTACCGGTGAAGGAAAACATCGTTAGAAAACTTGAAATCTTTAAAAAATCTGAAAGGTACGTGAACTCTACCAATACGCACTTGGCCAGCGCGGTGGACTATGGCCTAATCCACCTCATTCTGAGATGAGACTCATCCCCCAGCAATGTGACAGTAATGGGTTGGCCACGACACTATAATAAATTAAAATCACAACCCAAAATGCATGGAAAACAAAGTGAAAGACGACTTTGCAACGATAATAAAAGCTACAGAATTGTTTAGCTTCATCTAACTTGTTATCATTAATGTCGTTTATGGTATAAGTTACGCTATTAGTTTAGTGATGTAATGTGGTTTTATTAGCAATTTGGCCATCATAAACCTATAATAGTGATCACGAAAGTTTCAAGGTTAAGTATGGTAAATTCTCTTGCTTTCTGGTAATTCGTTAATACCTATATTATTTTTTATGCCAACCAACCAAACATAACTTTAATTAAAAGGTCATTTTCACGATCGAAAATTTAAGTATATTTGTGTATTTTAGATGCCAGATGTATTTTAGATGCGGCCACCAGATGCCATTTTGTACAAAAGAGAAAAAATAAAGTCGACATACTATGTCAAGAGGGATATCATGTAACAGGTATTTTAAAATCTATTGTAGGTATCCTTTATCAATTTTCATTTAAAACAACCGTTTTTGGAAATTCTACATCGGCTTTTGCAGCGCAATCGGGTTTTTAATCTTTCAATAAGTTACTTGTACTTAATTTGTTTAATACGGTACTGTACCTTATTGGGCATGTGTAGGTAGACGCCTTTTTTGAACAGCATCATGGCACAATCAGCGTGTCCGTTGAGCGAGGCGATGTGCATCAGCGTGCTACCATCCTTGGTCCGCTCGAAGATCGACGCCTTAAACTTGTCTGCAAGCAGCTCTATGATGGCGGCGTGACCGTTCTCCGCCGCCAGATGCATTGGTGTTCTGTCTGCAGATGTAAGGGGCTATGAGATAGTTGTGTAGTAAAGCAACGTTTGTTCAGTAGAGGTTGGTACAATTCATTGGATTAATTAGATTAACGTAGTTTATTGGATTCATTCACGTATTCATTTGATTTTTCGATTTAGGTAGAGTCTTCTGTGATTTGACTCCGGCTGCACCATCCCTACACCTAAGTCTGTCTAATAGCAGCAGTGTTAGGCACTGCTGTGTTCTGGTTTGAATAATGTGATAAGGGAAACTTTCTTTTCCTTTGCATTTCAGCTTAGTCCTCAGGGATAGTGACACATCTGTGACCGACCTCAGGTGGGAATCTGATCTTATCTGGGGTTGATAACAGATGTCCATGGGCGACAGTAACCACTTACCATCACGTGGACGGCATACTCATTTGCTATTCCTACATTACTAAAAAGAGATTCTTGCATTTTTGACGGGTTGAAAATAAAGTAGTAATAAAGTAGTCTTTAAAATACTTAATTTTACGATATGATATATCTTTATAAGTACTATATAGGCTTCTAACAAAGTATCATCTGAAGCAGTATGCGTATGTAGACATAAAGTTTTAAACATACTCATTATTGCATACTTTTTATTATATATCTCATTAAAATAAAAATTGCCATCAACCTAAAAGATGTTGATTTTCTAAGATACTTAACACGCTGATAACTCGATGATCATCATTCAGTCAAATTGTTAAATGCATTTAAATTTTGGAAAATTAGGATACAAAGGATTTTATAATATGATATAATGAAAAAAAGAAAATCTATTGTAAACAAAATCAACAACAATAAGGTTAAATACCAAGAAAATATTAGCATAGTCATGAAGATGATTTATTTGATAATTAAACGATATAATCCCTCCACAGTTTATATCGGTTACTTCCGGAAGCGAAACCTCGCTGTTAGGGAAATTTAAATTTACGATGCTGAAGTAATTAGGTCAGATTGAAGCACTGCTAAGTAATGTTAGTTTTACCTATAAATACCACTTATAATAAACGGTACATGATTAAGTTTTCATCAAATTTCCTCCATTTTAGGTATTTATTTAATACGATAACATAACGCTGAATATATTAAATTTAAATAAGCATAAATAGGCATTAAAAATCGAATTAATGAGTTTCTTCTTCTTTAAAGTCATACTTTTTAGAGTTTTTCAATGACAATATTCAACTATAACGACGACCATACTAGTCTGACGCGTGATCGATCCCAACCAGATATCTCTGAATAATGAAATTCGGTATTTGTTCTGGGTTTAAGTGTTTTTGTATTTGTCTTTGTGTGTGTTCATGACACCCACGATACAGGGACTCTTAATATGAAGCTATGGATGCAGAAACAGTATTCTTTACTTTTAACGAGTTTCTTTTGTTTTGTCTAAAATCAAGACGTGATTTTTATATTACTTTAATTTGGCTTTTTAATCATCTATGATATTTACTTTCTATGCAGAACCATCTTTCAACTACTGTCACCTTTACCATGCTTTATTTAAACCACATTTATCTTTTTTAATTGCAAGTAGGTGACATGCTTATTTATTGTTGTATTTCCATAAACAGAGACAAATAGTTTAAACCAACAACCATCGCTACAAATGAAACCACTAAAATAAAACTGCAATAACTATTACCATTATAATTATTAGGTCTATGGCCGTATCAGTTTGCACCATATACCTTACACGGTATATGGAAACACCTAACTTTTATTGAAATTTATGTGAGCCACAATTGCATGTAATTGATCCAAGAAATTGATTACAAACATAGTAGACACGTGTGATGAGGAAATCATGTCACTGATTCATACAATTATAGTTTTGCGCCATTTTAGTGGCAAACGAGCATGCAGACCGTTTGCTTACATCTAGCTATCTAGAGTAGTGGTTCCACTTGAAGTGGATCACGGAAGCCTCACTAATCCTGAGGGCTAAGATGGTCGCTTATATATAAGTCAACCAGCATTCACTCGCTTCCAACGGAATTCAAAAGTATATCACACTAGAAACAAGAGGCATCAGCCACCACCAGAAACATAATTATATACACGTGTATTATGATTATATTTTGTCTCTCTAGCCGTCGGAAAAGCAGTCATATAAGCAGTTTAGAAAAAAAGTATTTTCTCGAAAAGCTATAATTTAATAGCTCGTATATCTCAGTGTAAAAAACATCAAAGTGAAAAATTTACGTTTCTTACCATCAAAACACCTAAATAGCAAAATAACTATGGTTGATTACAGATGTCCATGGGCGGCAGAAGTCACTTACCTTAATGTTCATTGCATGTTTGTTTGCTACTTGTGTATCTGTATTATATTATTATATAAATGAGTGTCTAAATAAGGGATGTTGCGGATGCAGATTTTTTCACATCCATGGATGCGGATGCAAATGTTTGATTGTCCGCATCCGCATATGCGGATGCGAATGCGGATGTCCAATTTGATGCAGAAGTTCCGCAATTGCAGATGCCAATATTTGCAACATCTAATGGAAACAACATGGAATCTTCGCTCTTATTGGTCATAAGGTGTGGACACAGATCGCGTGCTGCTCGCCGGCCCCGCCTAATTTATGTCGTGTTGTAACTTGTGCGACATCCGCATCCGCAAGAAACTCCGCATCGATTATTGCGGATGCGGATGTCCAAATTGATGCGGAAGTTTCGCATTTACGGATGCGGATGCGAATATTCACAACATCCCTAATTGCAATGTAGAGTCGCATTTTTTAATTGGTACAATTAATTCTTTACGTATCCTAAACTTTATCCTAACATTGTCACCACTAGTAACAGTCGCCATATTTAACAAACTCAAGTTCAGGGTTCTGACATTTCATGCACTCTTCGTTTTTGTATGTGCGGCCATCTGACCCACACACAGGGGAGAAGTCGAGCGGACACACACACATGTCCGCCATCGTCGTGTGCATCAAACACAGCAGGAAGCATATCAACACTGAAACAAACATAAACGCCTGCTATTAATGCGTAGTCTTTATAATTTTTGTCTATGAAAGATCGAAATTATTTTTTTTTTTATAATAAGTGTAGCAGACGAACGTGCAGTCCACGTGATGATAAGTGGTTACTGTTGCCCATGGACATCTGTAACTAACCCCCGATAAGATTAACCTATCTGAGGTCAGCCACAGATGTGCCGATACCATTTAAGCTGGAATAACTCGGAAAATGTCTCCCTTACATACCTTTCAAACCATAACATAGCAGCGCTTAACATTGCTGTTATTAGGCAAAAATAGGTTTTTCGGTGCTCGGAAATCGAATGCCTTAGATGGAGTAAAATAAGTAACTGTATTCGAAAACATACAATGCTCAATTACACGTTGCAAATTGCAACATGTATTGTAAATTAAATGATGGGCAAGCATGTTTTTTGTTGCGAAATCAGTCTTTGATTTTGTCGCTAAGCAGTCGACTTTACACAAATTTTAAGTGATGGTTTGTATGGTCGTGTATATTTTTGTTTCGAACTGTATTAGACTTTCAAAATTTATCGGAGTTGAACCACAAAGAGTTCAACCACAAATTTATGAAATATCAAAGTAAAAATTATAGAACGCATAAATATTGGTTCATTTCCATTGTATGCAGTTTATTGTAAATATTTATAAGCCTGCCACATATTTTGCGCCATCGCCCAGGGTTGACTGGTAGAGAATGCCATTAGGCAATTAGTTTTCTCTTTGTTGCACTAATATAAGGTGTTTCAAGAAATAGAAATACAAACAGTAATACACACCTATGTTGTTAATCATTTTTCACACGATGTAACGTGACGCACAATATGTCGAAACAACACTCGGCATGAATAATAAAATGTTTATTAAAAAAACACTTCCAATAATAACTATTCTAGTGAATTATTATGACTAAAACATGTTGTTTATTGAAAACTTAGTTATTTTACTAGAATATGTCTCGTAGGGATCTAAAAACTAGGAGTTAGACAAAGTCTATGCGCGTCTCAGCCGGGTCGACAATAAACTGACCGGTGCAGAATGCTCGTCAATCAATCTGCTGCGTTCAACAAAATCGAGTAATTCCTGTTAGAATTATTATGCGCTAGGGAATGTTTGTTGAAATTTAGGTGCTGAAAAGGGTATTAAGTTATCTTCTCTGAGCAAAACGCGTATCTTCGCCCGTTGGGTTACATTATCGAAATTTTTACGGGTCTTTATTTTCTCGTATGAAGTAGGTATAGCATACAGAAATACATAATAAATTTTAGTTTAAAAATCATACTTCTCAGGCCGTATCCCGAGGAAAAATTCTTAATCCTGATGATCTTGAAGACGATAATAGGACAAAATTATTAAATCAACATTAATAATTATTATAAAGGGAAAAAAATGTTTTTTTGTTTGTATGTTTGAATTGAATAAGCTCCGAAACTACTGAACCGTTTTGAAAAATTCTTTTACCATCAGAATCCTACATTATCCCTGCTGAACATAGACTATATTAAATAGGAGAGAAAAATAGGGATCCGCGTGAAAATTTCGATAATATAACCCAACGGGCAAAGTCGCGGGTTCTGCTCGTTAATTTATATGCATGTCTAGATATGGAATGTCCATGCGACAATGCATTTATGAAACTTATGAGTCACATTTGTGTAGGCAGAGATTATTAGGGTGCATACATCATTAACCAGACTGAAGGGTAATTTTTTTCGAGCTTTTTAATATGTTTTATATGCTTTATATGTTTCATTATATGTGTGTGTTACATTGCTTTGGAGGGTTTAACGTAAGGTGTCATTGGATTCACCTAAAAACAGACAGGCTATATTTTTAAGCAGTCCTTTTTTATAAAAAATATTTAGTTTTTATTGATAGGTTATAATCAAAAGAGAAATAGATATTTAACTTTAAGACTGAGAGTATTTATAATAACAAAATTATTGGAAGCCTTTAAGCATAGAATGTAACAATAATATCAAATCTCAATTTACATTCAAATGCAAGTTTTAATGAAATGTTCTATACATATGACCTCTCGCTCTTTCCGCATTGAAATTGCTCCTGTATGCTACTCTATGCATTTATACATTTACATGCATTCACGTATGAATCGTAATTCATTCATGCATGGGCACGGAAATACATGTTTCCGCTAGCAGATGATTCTTAACTATTAGAGTAGCAAGCAGTGATAGCTTAGTGGTTAAAACTCGTTCTGGTCGAGGGGTCCCAGGGTCGAAGGCACGCACAATTGATTTTAAAGAGTTATATGTGTTTCAGAAATTGACTATCATTTACTTTAACGGTGAAGGGTAAAAGCCTGTCCCCTTTTCACTCTGAGAGGTTATCCGTGCCCAGCAGTGGGACATTAAAGAGTTGACGACGAAGTTAGCCTCGTTAGTTTGTATGAGAATACTTTCGTCTGTCACTGTGTTTTTAAAGTAAATGAATCGTAATAGCCCCTAAGAAACAATTAAAAGTTATTTTTTCATTTCAGAAAAACTTGAGATATATTTTCACATTTTTTTTATTGAAATCACAATTATTGCATGTATTTTTTTATTCCTATACTAAGGTCAGCATGTTCCCGTTTTGACAACAATGACGTCAGGACCCGCACAATAGAACATGCATATCTTGTTCTTGTAGGTGCGACCGTCTGATGCACACACTGGGGAGTCCAGATCAGGACAGTTGCACGCTTCCACCTTCAGTAGGAACAGGGATAGAAGAGCTGAGGTAGAAAAAAAATGGTTTTATTAAACTCAATAAAACGTACACTTGTCTTTTGTGTCTTGGGTATAGTTCCGCGGGGCAGCGATCTGGCTCATTTATTTTATTTAATTTTAATTAATTTCTAATACGCACTTATTTTAGAAAAGTCAGAGGTGGGTGCCTGGGTTTTGAACCTCGGACCCCTCGAATGAGAGGCCGAGTGTCTTAACCACTAGGTTATCACTGCCTTTAACAAGCAAACTTTAAATACCCGGTGCACTGGGAGCCACATGGGGTGGGATGGGGATTTTCATCATCAACAGCCAATCAATCCCGGCAAGACCGATATCTAAATCATCAAAGATCTCTGTTTTGGGTCTGGGTGTTTGTATAGTCTTTGTGTGGGATAGTATAGTCTATGACCGTAGAATATAGATAAATAGAGATAGATAAAGATTTGATTTTTTGTTTGTTTGATTGTTTGAATTGAATAGGCTCCGAAACTATTGGACGGATTTGAAAAAATCTTTTACCATTACAATCCTACATCATCCCTGAAGAACATAGGCTATATGATATGAGAAAAAAATAGGGAACCGTGTGAAAATTACGATAGTGTAACTCAACGGGCGAAGCTGTGGGATCTGCTCGTTTAGTATAATAGTATAAGACAGATTACCAATGGAGTAGAGGGTAAAAGGTCCTAGAATGGAGGCCACGTCTGGGCAAAATTACTACAGGACGCCCATGACCAGGTGGACTGATGCCCCGAAGAGGACGGCGGGAAACCGCTGGATTCAGACGGCTCAAAAACGGTCAGAGTTGCGCAGATTGGAGGAGGCTTATGTCCAGCATTGGAATGTTAAAGACTGATGGATGATAATACTGTAGAGATTTTGCCTTAAACACATAATGAATAGATATTACAATTAAATACAAGGGTGTTTGCTATAGGTGAACATCGTACAACCCTTTATGGTTGAACTCCGATGGCAGCATCGTCACGTCTATTTCTATCTAGTGTTAAATGTTGCAGTTCTTCGGTTTGAAGAATTTAATGAGGAGGACATACCATCCCATGTTTGAACTCAGTCCTAATGGTGGCGTCGCAGTGGTTTGACCTCAGGAACAACTCTTATATCAGAAGTTAATTACATACGTCCATGTAACTATGGCGTGCTTGTTGATTACTGCTATATTATAAAAAAAAGTTATTTTGCCTGTGGCAGAAGATGCTAAAAAGTGGTCGGTTCATATCAAGTATTAGACCTTCGAAATATTTAACAATAAATGGTTAATTCATTTAGTTTCTCGACAGTTAGCTACAAGGAAAAATCCCTTCAAATCAAGCGGTAAATATTTTAAGATTTTAATTTTGTTTTATGGATTAATGTTCAATATTTTAAGTCTATTGTTACACTCAAAAGCGGTCGGAACGGCCATTACATTACCGGTATTTACTATTTACTAGAAACGGTGTATTATCGACGTACATAACTATTCTAATTACTTTTATATCACTTTTATAATAATATCACTATTCA
>DWIJ01000038.1:0-16173 GCA_018248315.1 Chioides albofasciatus
ACCTCAGGTAGGAATCTAATCTTATCTGGGGTTGCTTACAGATGTCCATGGGCGGCAGTAGCCATTTACCATCAGGTTGACTGCATGCTCGTCTGCTACTTCCATAACATAAAAAAAACATTATCTATAAGTACTTTCTGAACCTCTTGTTAAATCCATTTATTTTTCACTTCCAAAGTCGAATTCAAATTCAAAACTTATTTATTCAAAATTATGACTGATATACAATTTTTTTGAACGTGAACAAACTACCACCACTTTACTTCTGAAGTCGAAATACCTTCGTATTTCGATATAAACAAGTGCTTCTTGTAGAACTTTCGTGTATTGTATGAAAATAAATTAAACCAAATAGTAATAAGAATCAAAAAAACTAAAATCTGTTCTCATTTATTTTCCGCATACGGTAACGTACAGCTTATTTCGGAAATAACGCGATAAATGTTATTAAACTTTTTACGCAAAGGTAGGTACTTAAATTTGTAAGTTTCATTACAGAGAAGATAGCCTGCCTAATCCCTGAAAGTATTTGATAAGAAAAATAATAAGGAATAAAAAAGTGTCCCCAAAATTAATGCAAACACAATCCAAAACGGAATCTTTTATATAAATAATCAAAGAAATATTTATGATTATGTTACTTAACTAACCTTGTCAAAACCAACATATCCTCCATTATAATGATGGTGTTTCCTGTTGGTGGAGAGCATGTACATTCTGCCTGAAGGCCGGACCACCATAGTACCATCTCTTATTAAGTTGGCGTACCGCCCTATTGTAGCCCCGAAGTAAGGATTTCTTGGCTGGAAATATTCTGGGAAAAGCAAGCAATCAAGACTATAGACTCGAAGAAACCGTAAATATTTCTTCAATTGCTCTAAAGAACAACAACAGTAAGAGTAATATTAAGACGGTTTTTTGGAAAAGGGCAAAATATACTACTCAGGGCTATATTTGTAACTAGAAATACCTATTTATAACATTGTAACAACCTATTGTATTTTTTTAATAATTCCCAACCTTGCTCTAATTATAACGTACATATTTCAAACTTGACTCTTGTATAGAATTTTAAATCTATTGCTTGTAATAAGTAATTAATTTTTACCGCAATTCAATTAAGACGTGGGTATGGCAACACCATTGTTTGCCGGGTGCCGTTAGTCGTACTTTTTCAGTATCAAGAACTACATCGTCTAATTGTAGCATAACACCGTTACCTTCCAAGGTATCGAAGCCAGCGACGACGTCATCAGGCACCCCCTTTCTGTCAGGAACTTGTACCGATGTAATGGTTGCTCCGTACGTGATTACCTGAACATTACATTAATTTAAAACACGAGCGCCTTGTACTTCATAGTAGCAATTAAGCCCGGTATAGACGGTATTTAAGTCGTTCAGATACATTAATCAAGAATTTTCGTAGAATTTTCATTGATTACACAAGGAACGATTCAGCGATTCAGGAAGCGGCACGTTATGCGTTTATTTCTTGTCCAAAATATTAGTTTGATTAAAATCAATAAAATGTTAGTAAAAAATATCACCTGAACGATCATCCTGTTTTTAGTCTTCCACGTGTATCTCCGGACTATGTCGATGTTGGTGCTGGAAGCGCACGGGCTGTTCGGCTCTCCGTCAGGTAGCATGATGTCTTTTATCGGCTTTGAGGTTTTTTTAAAGACGCTCGATCTCCGACTCTTGGCCGGTTCTTCGTGATCTTTTGGCATGAACCCGAAACCGTCCACTATCAATTCAACATCGGGGATCTTGGGTGGCTCGGGTTCCGGAACCTCTTCCGGTTTTTGTTCAGACCCAACGTCACCACTGGCTTTATCGTCTTCATTATCAACCATTCTTGCTAACAATTTTGATTTCTAAAATATCTAATTTTTTTACGAAATTTTGTAAATTATTTTCAAAAATTTGTTCACTAAAAATTTTTCGTCATGATTTTTATTTTTGAAGGTACAATTTTGACAATTTGTTGTTTTATAAAATGGTTTGAAGTAATAAGAACGGATGAGGTTTTTAGTAAATATCGTGACTAAATGTTAAAAAAAATATTCAATAAAAATAAATAATGGATATTGAATAAATGAATTAAAGATACATAAATCTACGGTTCTAACTTAGTAATGAGACCTACAACTACGACGTACCTATGTGTAGCAATAAAAGTAATTATGCAACCTGGTATCATGGTAATCATAATTATTAAGTTGAATAATAAACAGTTGAAATTTGGATTATGTTGGCAAATCTATGCATCGAAACACTAAAATTATTTATACATAGTTAAATGAAAAATTAACGCTATTAATATTTTCACATTATAATGCCTAAGGGCCTCAATTGATCGGTATGTAGATCTGCGTAACCGTATCTGCCCCAGGTGTCAAGGTTGTTCACGCTATTATGAGGTCACTTACCTTCTCATATTTGCAATCGTGCCAATCTCAGTTAAGTTTCATTTTTATCGCTACAGGGTAAAAAAATGGTTTATGCGTAAAAAACTTTATTGTAAGTTTCATAGTACTTAAGTCTATAAATAGATATCGGCATCGCTATGTTAGTTGCATTATACTACAGCAAGTATAAATAAGCACAAACCTAATAATTTTCTGACACAGCGCTTGCCAATATACCAATAAAATTGTTGTCACAACTAAACATAAATATTTGTACACTGTTAGGCGAAATTCAAACCCAAAATACTTTTACATTTTGTTTATCGAGTTCTATATTGTTAGTTTTCCATTTCTCGTTTTCCTCGATTATGTCAGGAATCTCTTCCAAGTATCCAACTTCTTTGCAAGGAGACGGTGGTATGATGCTTATGATAGGTATGCCAATTTCTTGAAAGGAGCTCATAGACGAAAACCCACTCTCATCCTCAATGAAATTAGATACGGCATTGTAATCATTTCTTTTGTCAACAGTATTCTGTGGCATACCATTAGGTGATTCGTTATCGCATCTTTCATTATGTTCTTTGTCAAAAAGCTTAATAGTATGTTCAACATCACAAATTATCGGAGGGAGGGATTGGGTAAACTCATCCAAATTTCGGTCCATTCCATTTTCAAGTTTGTTTATAGGTGCGTTAAAAGTAACGCTGTTACAATTCACATTGAATCCATCGCTGGAATCTTCCCTTATTAAATTAAGGGTACTGGACGACAAGTTATGCAAATCGGAGCCCTTTACGAAGTCCTCGTCTAGTTTAATGGCGGTGATGTCAACATTTTCGGCGCAGGCGCATGCAAGATCAGGCAATTTTGTGCTTAGTACTGTATTGGCAAGAGTAATTAATCTCGACATTTCTTCAGAGATTTTTTGACCAGTGTCATTTTCAGACACCAAAGACATTTTTGATTGATTCCTGAAATACGGATGCAATATTTCACCTTGTTAATAAAATAGATTGAAGGTAATTAGAACACTACTATAATATTAGTCAGTTGTTCAACAATTTAAGATAATAATAATTTTCAATAAACACTTAGTATCCATCCCAATTACATTGAAAAATCCAGCTGAAAGAGGAAAAGATGTAGATCTCTCGGATAGAATTAGATTCGACTCAGATTGAAAATTATCATATTTCGTAAATCTAACATTTAAAATTAACTTCTAAATCATTTTCTCCATAAAGTAAAATTTTTGGTAGTGGACTTTGAATTGCCTAGTACCAATATCTAATTCGAAAAATTACGAAATACGCTATGACCATGAACCTATTAGTTTTACTAATATCTACTTACCAAACACCACTGCAATCTTTATATCCGTTAACGTTGCTAATCGATTTACTGATTTTCCTTGTACTTATTTTTTTGGTGGCACTAATAGAGTATTCGATATTTTTGTTGACATGTAAAACAGATCGGGATCGTGGTAGATCGGCAAGGTTAAATGACTTCGGCAGGGCCCTGGTGGGCGGTACATCTTTTTTGGTATCATTTTTCTGACATTCTATGTGCTCCTTCACTCTGTTCAGGAAAGTCACTATTTGCTTTAGTAAAGCTATGTGCATCTGTCTGTTTGCTTCAGTCTGAAAATAATTTACGCTAACATTGGCAAACAGTAAAGTGAACAATAACATAGGTACGCATAGAGAATGTAAACAGTTTTAAAATCGCCGGGCCTTTCGCAAAGCGATTCGCAACGCATTGCAAACATGTACATTTTCAGCATAAACAAATTATTGGTGCACCAATAACAGAGCATTAAAGGCATCACTAATTTCACGGTTCTGACGCATGGTCGAATACATACCTGTGCAAGCTGCCACCTCAGCGTTTCAACTTCCATATTCAGTGCATTTACTTCAGTACGTTGAATGTCGGAGTTCTTCGTCACCGATTTATCTGGGGGCTTCGCAGCTTCTCCATTCTGCTCCATGTTACAACATTTGGAAAGTTGAGAACACGGCTCAATTCTTTCTGGAGCCTGCAACAATGACACCAATTCTAAACATATTGCAGTCATAAAAAACTGTGTCAGTAACAGTAAAGTATCATTATATTACAATTCAACGGGGAAGCTGTAGAATCACGCGTGTTTTAGAAATGATTTCACTTAAATTGTTGTGGAATCATCCGTGATTTAAGCGACATAACCATGGGAAACTTCTCGGTTTGAAAGTAACATTCTGTTTGTTGTCCTAGCTAGTCTAGGTCTAGATTACGCGTTCAGATTACTGTCCAGTTTAACAACAAAGTGTGCTCGAAATTACTGATAGTAATGTATAAAACACCAGAAGCTTGGTTTTGTTCTGTACAAAGGAGCAAGCATTGTTGCCTCATTGGTCGTCAACACACAATGATGCTCCGGAATTGCCTTTGTGCTGCGTGAGATACGCAATTACATTATTTAACAGGAGTTTACATAAGAACAAATCAAATAACGGAGTTCTCATTACATTCTGCTGTGACAGTGGCATAGCAAAAACCTGGGAGCACACCTACACATACCTAATTGGCAGTGTCATAGTCGTCCCACGGTTTTGCTCCGACGCTTGCTTTTTGACCTCTATGCGAACAATACAAAAACTTGCGGGCACCCGTTATTTGCAATTGTCAGGCTCCGACATTGATCAGCAAAATCAACCCGATTAATCGCTCTACGCGAGCTCTAAGGCAAACACGATGCCACTGGCTTTGATGCATGACTTAAATTAAGTTGTAACATCCAAAAGATTTTTTATTTTGTGTGATTGAAAACGCTTATGTCATATGTATGTACATACTAACTCAAAAGGAACTGTTACCAAATAGTAACAAAATAGAAGTCATATCAAAGATAATTACCAACCGATCAATTGTGGTCTGCGAACTAAATTTGAATGCCTCAAATAATACAGTGCAGTGCTCAGCAGCACTATGCTGGTGCATATCTGTTATGTCAACGTATGCCGCTAAAGGATCGTCATTAGATATACTAAAACTTATCAGAAACCATGTACCCAAATGTAACTGTACTGTGGCTTTATACTCGTAAAGTCCACGCTGACATCAACAGGCAACAAATGAATTGATGTACATACGATAAATGCATAAGTACAACCAAACAACATGAATCCTGTTGCTGCATTGTTAAATTATCGAGTACTGTTCGTGGATTGTCGGTTATGGTAAACTGAACAAGCACTTAATCAGTGTTAGCTAGGTGGTCACGTAAATCCGGCATTTGTTACGTATTAATTAACTCTAACACTGGGTAAAATAACTAGCCGTTGTAATTAGTACGCAGCAAAATAAAATTTTGGTTTTCGTGTAGATAATGATTTGAAGATAAACAAATGGCTCTGATAGACTCTGTTTCTCATTCGGGGGTTACGAGATTCAAATCCCCGGCGAGTGCATCTGATTTTTCAAAGTTATATGCGTATCAGGAGTTAATTACCATTTAAACAATGAAGGAAACATCATGAGGAATCTGGCACGCTTGAGAGTTCGAAAAAAATCTTAACGATGTGTGAAGTTAAAATAGACAATAAAACAGCTAGTGTCCAAAAGGTGATGGATCTAGTTGCGGTCTTACTCCAATTCTCCTCAAAGTTGTAATTCTTGTTGTAAATCTTCCTCGAAGTTGTAAGTTTGATTTCAATTAGACTTTCGTGAAACAAAAAATTACAAAATGGAATAAGTGTATGCAAGTCCGTCGTACCATGACATAAAAGCCTAAGAATTATAAATTTCATTTAAAAAGAAATTAAATGTTTTACTTTCACCAGCATTATCTTAAAAATCTTAAGAGGCATGTAGTAGCACAAATAAAACTATTCACTATTTCACTTTATAAACATAATTGGTACGAAGAACTTCATAAATTTAGTTAAATGCATTACATTGTAGCCTATCCTGTAGCTGGACAGAATATCTCAGTTATCATCATCAATTCATTTCTATCTGTCTTAATGAAAAAATCTCATCCAGCGCAATGGCCGAGTTAAAAATTGGTGACTCGTCAAAATCTTAAAAACGCCTATTTTCCATTGTCATTACTACAAAAGCCCATAAAGCATGGAAATGTCACAGGAGTACAAATCAGCAGACTGCAACTTCTTGCTATGTTTCAGTTCAGACAGTGCACCTCATGGTAAACGGCTTCTGCCCATGGGCACGTGTCGAGATAAAAAAAAAAACATATTTCTCTCTGAGGTCGGCCAAAGATGCGCAGTTACCCCTAAAAAACTAAGTTGGAATGCCTCTAAAAGTATGCCAAACCAAACCAAATCAAAGCAGCACTTTACACTTCTCTTATTAGGCACAAATATATATGTGGCGGTGCTGACTTCAAAAACGAACCACAGAGAGCTCTCTTACCTTTATTATTATAAAGGTAATAAAATTATACCTACTAAACTATCACGGGGTAAGCTCGTGTCTCAGTTTTAACCAAAATTAATTGAAATCCGATACAATGCACGCCGGAGTGGTTAACGGACAAGGCGTGACGTCATCTGGTATTAATCAAGGTGGTTCCGCGGTCATCGCCTCTACCTGAATGTGTTAAGCACATTAATAGGTATCTAACCCAATGTATAGATAGTAAAAACTATTCAAAAGAGGAACGTAGAAAAACAAACCAACCTATTTTAATATTATGTATGAATTCGCACAGTCACATTTGGAGGTTTCAAAATATAACGGATTCCTATACAGTAAATTATGGGATCTACAAAGTAAAGCAATGTAGGCCGCAGGTGGAATTAAGTTGGGTGACCGTTGCTAGCTAAATTACAGCCCAAATTGGTTATTCGGAGGGCACATTCATTATTATTGAAATAATAAGATTTATCTGAAACCATCTTCTCTATTTCAAAGGTCCAATACAGTTTAGCTATTAACTCGCATATTGCTCCAAACATTGGTGATTTGAGCAATGTAGTAGCGTACCTTTTGCCTTCCCTAGTTGTGTAAAAAAATAATTAAGGTTGATTTTGACATTCATTAAGACATTCCGTAGACGAGTGAGAGTGCCTAGTGCACAGTAGTGCGACTTTTTCAATACGATCATGTTCCATCTTAGGCATCGTCACTTTCCATTAAGTGAGATCGAAGTTAAATGGTCAGTATAAAAACAAGCCAATGGTCATATTGCGGATGTAACGACATTACATCGCACCTTGCCTTGTAGTGAAAACAGACATCCAACCACAGTAATATCCCGAAGGCACAACTTGTTCAAGACACAATCCTTTAGATTTCTTAACCCATTTCTTGCAGTTGTGCAATGTTTATAATTTTGTCGTTAAATTAAAATAGAAAACAATCATGTCCGCTGGTCACCTACCAGATCCCTTCTTTAAAGCTCTGTGATCAACCGCAAACAGGATTTAAGTTGTTTACATGCCTAAGATCAGCAAAGTTAAACGTGTTAATGGGTGTGTTAAGGGAGACATACATACCCGAGGCATTCCAACTTACTCTTCAGCGGGATAGCGCGTATCAGCAGCCCATCAATTCTACTATAAGACAGAAACCGATCTAGCGACAGAACTATCGAAGAAAAGTTACGAAGAGTCTTAAGTTTAAATTACAGTTATACTTCAATTGGGCAAAAGGAGTACAGTACGAACCCCTACCGGGTGCACTGATGACCTGAAGAGGACGGCGGGTAATCGCTGGATTCAGACGGCTCAGAACCGGTCGCAGTGGCGCAGATTAGGGGAGGCCTATGTTCAACAGTTAAGGGACGATGGATGGATGGATGGATTCAATTGGCTAATTTAAAATTGAATATTGGGATCAATAAAATGTTTATCTTATTCAATGACTTGACAATGTTAACTGAGCGGTACATGAGCATTTTTTGTTCAGTTATGATAATAATTATAACAATAGATCAATATTGTAATACGAGCATATCTTATAATGCAATACGACATCCGATACATACAATACCTACTTCTTGTACACAGCAAACGCAAGATTATTTCGCATATCAATCTCAACAAATCCATTAAATGTTGTTGAAAATAAACAACATCGAACAATATACCGAGTAATCTTTTAAAGAAATCTTCCTAAAATAACGAGTGTCTAACACAGTAGCGGACGGTGGTAAGTGGCAACGGCGAGTACAAGGACCCCAGCCAGTACTTCCGCCGAAACCTCCGCCATACAGCCAGGCGCATAATAATCATCGCCCGTGACCCGTGTTCCACCGCACACCACTCAAATTGTTTTTGCTTGTAGCATTTACCGGTATTCTTTCAACGTTTAATACTTTAACGGTTAGTCATACATATATGTTCAATTCACCATCAGTCTATAGTTGCTACACTTTTAAGGGTCAAACAGACTGATTTATCTTGAGTCTGCTGTGTTCTAGTCTAGCCATATACGACTGCCAATTTTTAAATTATCTTCTATAATCTATTCGTATCCTCTCGTACCGTCATATATGCCATAGAAATGTTCATCATTATGTATCATATCAATATCTCCGATTATATCCAAAATGGAAAGTTTCGACGAACTCCTGAGCTTTAACAAGCTACTTATTTTATTCGGATATATTACTTATCTTGTTCATTAAGTATTATAATGAAAGTCAAAAAGCATTAATAGGAAATTTCTATGAAAGTAAAATTTAACACTTTTAAATTGTTGTCTATTGTAACAAAACACCGGCAAATTCTTATTTAGTACAATAAATTCGCCAGTCTATTGTTTCACAGAAACCTACCGACCTCGTTAAACCACCAATAGCAAAAATAGTTTATTGTCCTACCGATTCCATCCGCTGTCATGAATGGGTTGTCGTTTCACGTGATGATGTTCACTCGATGACCTAATGAATTCATAACGGTCACCGTTGTAAACTCAAACATTACTGTTTGTTGACAAACAACACGAAATATTCGCGGATTTTAACTGGCACAACTTATTAATTACAACTTAAAAATATGAGATATAGCAGAAGTCACGCTCATTGCGTTATTGTACCAAAAACGAGTAATTACTGGAATTCGAGACTCAGTTTACATTTACTTACTTATATTATCTTCGGATCTTAAATCCATCGCGAAGAAAAATAACCGAGTGGCCTACTTAACTAGTTTCTTAGACAGATTGGTTACGAGGTGTCGAGTTGCATGGTGGTACCGGGTTGCGCTCGGCGTCTCGTGTGTCAAACGCATCGGCTTGGAACGGACCAAGGTAACGGATTATTTCTCATTTTACAAACAGCCACCGTCACAAACCTATCGATGATCAAAATCATCATCATCGTTAACTCAACTATGCCCCAATGCAAACATAGGGGGAACCAAAATAAGAAGAGTTTAGGTAGGCCAAATACGTTATACTGGCCAAATGCAGACTGATACCATCTGAGGATTTTAACAAGGTGATAAAGAATTCATAGGTAGATATTAAAGTCTTTCAAGATATTCTCAAGCCCATTAAAACAACTGAAACGAGATATAGTCAGAAGCGGCTGGAAAAGAGTATCTTCATCAAGGGAAGTTAAAATATATACTACTCCCTTTGATAGCAGCAGCTATTTCTAATCGATCGATCTAGTGTGTAGAAATTGGTGCGACTAGGCCTTAGTGCACAATTTCCACTGTTGCGTAACACTGAGTCACGATCCGAAATTGTTGACTGGACGGATGGGACGGTTGGGTTAGTGAGTAGCGGGTCGTGGGTGGGGGTTGTTGAATCGGCTGTTACTGGCGGTGAGGCAAGCCCGTCATGCACAAGCGGCGAAGCGTGACGCCTGCATCCGGTCTGAGCCCTCGGAAGCAATAACCCTACCCTGTGCTGTCCCGGCTAACAAGTGCATGTTCCTTGTCCCCGTATGTAACGATTACTAACACGCGATCAACCGTGCTACATATAAACAGGCAATCGTTGCAGTTTAAATATGAATCACAGGTACAAAATTTAATCATGGAGTGCTTTGTAAAAAAGCTAATGGACATGCATGGTACATGATAGAATGATTAAGTTTCGTCAGTTGCCGAAGTTTTACGAAGACTTATTGTTATGACTGTTTTTGTTGAATGTACTATTTTTACAATAATCTGTTTTGGAAGTTTTATGTCACAATGAATAAGTGATACGAATGTGTTTACACTATCTGTTTTTATTAGGCTTGTAAAGCTGCATATTATCATAAATTGTAAGTTGGATTGCTCTCAAGGACTGTTTTGAATAGACCTTATTCATCGATTGTTTAAAATTCTAACGTGTATACAATGCCCATTCTGTTGGTTTATTACATGATACTAGCACCTTGTATTGTTGAGAGCCTGATAATTGGGCCCATCGCACAATTATAGGCAGCACATTGTACCACATCACTCGCATCGAGCGAGTTTGCCATGATCATAATCCAGAAAATTCGATACAAATTTATATCATGATAAGTTTTTTAAAACTTTCCTTCTACAGTTCTCTATTATAAATGATAAGATACAGCGGCAAGTTAGAGCAAGTCAGGAGTGGTCATCTGGTCTAAAAAATCCTATGTGTAGTGTAGGTACTCCACTTATGAAGTCTACAAAATGAAAAAGAGAAATAACACATAGAAGAAGGCAGTTCATTGAAATAAGGCTTTCTGTACGCATTACAATACGTCGATTGAATATATCATATAGTACCTAGTATAGAAGTAATAAATAAATGTAAAAACTCGGGAAAAGTGACATTTAAAAAGCAGTAGTTATACTAACAACTGAATACAAAATAAAAGATTTCTCGATTCACGTAACAAACAAACAGTTTATACGCAGGACCAGTAACATTAGCTTCTAAAAGCAAATATAAAGTAATCCTTATGAATTATTCCCACGCCATTTACGGGCATTTGAAATTTAAAACGTCCCTCACAGATCTGCCTACAGCTACTGCATATTGTTACGATACGAGCAGCTTTGTACGATTTTATCGATTCTGTCACCACAATGTCGATTTTGACTTCTCTCGCCTGGGTCTTTAATAACAAGATATTCGTTTCTTAACAAAGACGATTGAACGGGTCAAAACATTTTCGTAACATTCTCAAATATACAGTACAGATATTTTACGTACCTATGTACACACATAGTTGTGACGCGTAAGTATACGCCAAGGAAGTTTCACTCTCTACACTCACAATTGGACTTAAAAACAATTAGATTTCATATGAACGATTAAAATGCAATTGACTCCACAATAGGCAGAAGCAACAGGGATGTGATGCAATCAAAGAGCGGACATCATTATTATGCGTGAGGTTGCAGGCGGGGTATCGGTGTCACCAGTGTGGCGTATGACATGATCTGTGATTATAGAAAACTATAGACGCCTAAACACATTTCTTCAACTTCTCCTCTATACATTTTAAACGTATCTGATTACACAGAATTATTTTAATTTCAATCTGAAAATGATGATCTAACTTTCACTCTCTTACCAATAATAGCCAATTTTTGCCTATTCAATCTACCCAATGTTTTATTTAAAGAATGTGTCAAATATTGAGCTATGGTAAGTTAAAGGTTTAATGTATTATACTCGTAATCCACCACGCTGATCAAATGCGATTTGGTAACGTTTCATACCTTTAAGAACATTATTGCATGGGTCTAGGAATCCTAGATTGCCGTTAAAGTAAGTGAAAAATAATTTCTAATAGAATTAGGACTAAAAAAATCCAAGGAGTTTGGAATTAAACTCAGACCAAGTTGTTTAAACTAGTACTTAATTCGATAAGTATAGTAAATATAACATGTACGTATACACCTTCTACTGACTCGTTTATCAAGGTCAAAATTATTCATTGTTATTAATTACGTTATAATAGCTAAAATTTACAATTTTAAGATTGAGCAACATCATAAAATATAGAGCCGATTACTCAAAGTCCATTAAAATATTTTTTATCGTTGATCCTTTTATTATAAATATCATTATTACTTGCACCTAAAATACAGCATTTGTTAATGTGAGTTATTTATACATACAAAACATAATTCGATTGCAGTTTCTTGATTGCTCTCTTGTGGTACTGTTACATAAATATAAGAGGCACCCTTACACGATACAACATTAAACTAGTAGGCTCCATAACACGAAGTATAAAAATATGAGTATGATATTAATGCTCACAGCTATACGCCACCGCTGAGACAGTACCCAAACAATTTGGTAGTAGAGTCACTGAAATGTTCTGCAGCCTTCAATATCGCATATTATGTAGGTGTAGTTCAAAACATCTACAATTTTGTTATTCATAGTATTAACTATACTTTTAGCATTGAAAATTTCACCGAACGCAATCAAACATTCCATGAGTTGAATTTTATTGATAATAATTTTTGTGAAACCTTTAAATATGCATCCATAGTCTTAAGTCTTAGTTCCAAAGTATAGTCTAAATAATTATTATCAAACAAGGTAACTTCTGATAACAATTTGCTTTTATGAAAGCTTTTCAGACCGTAGTTAGGCATGACAACGCATCAAACGTTGCAATTTTATCAATTAGTGTGTTGTTGTTGATTCGTTCAACCATTTCTTATTAGATAGAATTGATGGTTGTCGGACATAAGTTGTTTATCAGTTGCTTATTGTGTAGAAAGCCTTACGATATAAGTGCGTCACGTCGCCTTTCGTGTCGACTGTGCTTTATCTACGAGTAGTTATATTAGATCCGGTATCGCATTTGTATTTACAAAGCGTCTCGGGCATTACCACGGAACTCTTGAGCCTCAATGCGTCCCAGCCCTGTTATTAGACAATGAACCCATATTTTTAAGTATCGGTTATCATTTTTGGTATTCAATGTCGTAACGGCCAATCGGGGTAACCATGAAAGGAATTATCCGGAACTTCATAAATAGGAATGATGGTAAATGGATAATAAAATTTGTTGGTAAACCAGTAACAAATATGAAAAATGTGTATGTGTGTTAGTGTACCACACGTAAAGTTTTACAAGTTTTAAGTAAGTTTGTTAAGTTTGTTAAATAAAGCTAGATAAGACGAAGTTTAAGCAAAAGGCTTTTATTATCATAGACATGGATACAAATAATACAATTATTTCACCTTATTGTTACTGAAATTATTATAGCATTTAATTAATTGTAATAGAATAACTAAACGACCATAAAATAAGTACCTATGTAATAATTAAAAAAACGAATACCATGATTAAACGCCGGGCGGTCGATTAATAAAGATTACAGTTAAATTAAAAATACAAAACACATTAGTATGTATTACCGGCAATATACATAATATCAGAAGAGGTCGTTTTCAATCAAATGACGATCCTTGGTAAAATGAATAGCATTTAAGTCAATTTTTTAAATACAATCAATCTGAATCACCGATTGGAAAGTTTCGCTAAAAAGTTCTTTATTTTTTTTTATTAATAAAAGTGAAGTTGAAAGATCCGTTGGGTCAATGGAGCGTTACATATAACAAAATCGGCCGCCGGTTCAGATTCGCAATTACTAACGTTTTTGATATAGGCACTTTTTCATTGAATATTATGATAAAAATAAATAGCCGAATCAGATTCGCAATTATTAACTTTTTTCATCTGTCCTGTTGTTGAATATTTTGTAAATAAAAAATCAATAGGTACATTTAATTTTTCGAATTGAATCTAGCATGTTTATAAATAACTTTCGTAAAGATATTGGTAAAATATTTTTGGATAACTTTCATTGCGCTATTAGGTATTGTTAACACGAAAATCGGTCACCTGAAAATTGCTCGACATTCCACTGGTTTGTAGTGTACGAGTCGATATATTCGCGTAATAAACCTGGTGATAATATTATTTTTATTAAGATGTTAAATACAATTTAAATTATATATAACGTGCGATTTAAAGTAGTTTGACAATTAACCGTTATTTTTCCGATCAATACTCATCAAATTCTTAAAAAGTCGGCCAAGTGCGAGTCGGACTCGCACACTGAGGGTTCCGAACAAACCTGTCTGATTTTATTACAGCTTAAAAGTATTATAGGCCTGAGTATTTCATATAAATTTCAATTTAATACCTCTACGTGTTCACGAGGAAAAGGGTAGTAAATTTAAAATGATTAAAAATATTTTTTTTACATGTTGTAACAAAAAAATACGGTTCTCGCAACTTTTCCTTTAAATGTGCTATAATACCTTACTTCGTACCAAATTTCAAGATTCTGAGTTAACGGAAAGTATCCTGTAGGTTTTGATTTCCTTGCGAGTGTCGAAATTTGCGGAAATTTCCTGCATAAACGGCTGTATCTTTTGATTGCGTTGGTTTAAAGGTTTGATTTTTTCACAACACCAAACCGCAGACCTGAGTATATGTAATAAGTTTCAGCTAATACCTCTACGCATTCCTGAGAAAAAGGATCTTGACAGAAGGACGGACGGACGGACGGACGGACGGACGGACAACAAAGTGCTCCTATAAGGGTTCCGTTTTTTTTCGGAACCCTAAAAACAAAATCAAAATTATCATGGGCGATTTGGGTCATTTCCTTTATACATAAACCTATCATAATTGTGAAAACTGAGAAAAATCAATTCACCGATACAAAAAGGTAAAAAAGAGTAAGTTTAGCAACCAGAAAAAGCTCCGAAAAGCTCAATGCAAATAAAGACAAAATAAGTGGCAAAAGTATATTATATACCTAATAACATATCTGCATAAAAGAACCGGATTAATTCTAGTTACACGTGAAACAAACTAAGTACTTATCTATAAATAGTTCACTTTTTATTTGATATCGCAAATGTCGTAAAAAGGTAAGATTTACGCTTGATTGGCAAGTTGAAGATGGAATGGGAAGTATTCTGCGAAAATGAAAAACTAAATGGCATTCTTTCATTGTAACAAAATGGAAAGTGGTAAAAATGATGCGATGGAAAAAATAAACGACTCTCAGTTTCAATTACATGTCGACAACAAATAGTTTAACATTAAATGGTATATTATCTTCGTAAGTAGAAAATACTGAAGATGAAAAGTTGATGTTTAAACTCGGCTACATAGAAGAAAGTAGGTAAGTAGGTTTATTTTTAGTTATGCCCGTATAAATGCATTCTATGTTTTTTTGCTACAATGTCTACCTTTCTTTATATTTCTGTATTCCTACAAAGACAGACACACTGAAATAAATTTTTAAAAACATATTGTCATTTTTGGTATAGATGCGATTCACTTATCCTAAAAATAGACAAAATGAAGTCAATTTTACCCCTTCCTCCTCCCCGACTCCTATTTAAGACAATGCGAATATAAGTATTTTATGCGCATTTGATATTAATGTATTATATACGAAGTAAAGCGAAAGAAAGCGACTCCATTATAAATCTGGGTTAGAATTTACATAACATAATTAATTTCGTAACATAAGTTATTATTATTTTGTCGCTTGCCGTTGAACGTCACTTAATGAGATGTTTTGCATCACACCTGATGTTTGTCTATTTTTCTCATTTAAATACAGCAAGAAGTGTAACTGTAAACATAATTATAATTTTAGTCGAATTTTTCGGAAGAGCATAAGCGCTCTTACACACGAGCGGCAAATCGCCAACGGCAGGACAACTGCACCGGTCGGCGGCAGCAGTCGACGTGTCGACGCGTCGACGGCAGCCGTAGATATGTTAACACAGAAGCTCTGCGGCAGCCACTCTTTGTACAGGAGCCAGTTGTAAAATG
>DWIJ01000039.1:0-16171 GCA_018248315.1 Chioides albofasciatus
CATGCAGTCCACCTGATGGTAAGTGGCTACTGCCGCCTATGGAAATCTGTAATCAACCCTAGATAAGATTAGATTCCTATCAGAGGTCGACCACAGATGCGCCACTACCCTTGAGGACTAAAACATGTTTTATCATGATTCTATAAATCACACATATTTCTATACCAAAATTTTTTCTCGATTTTTTTAACTTAACATATTTTATAATGAATAAAAAGTCTCTTAGAGAACTTTATTCCGCTCGTGTGTTTTCAAAGCCTCCTAAGGAATAGGTCAGGAGCTAATCATTCAATTTAATTTGTTAATTTGTATGCTCTGTAAAAGTATTGACTAATGACGTTATACTTCGACGTAACAGTACTTCGTTATTCATTTCAATACTTTAATAATTTTTAGTAAAATTGATACTCCATATAAATAATACTATTAAGATATTCTATGGGATTTGTTGTAAATGTCTATAAATACGAATGTTGTAATATGTTTTAAATTGTCGTTATTTGTCTTTAATAAAATGAGATTAATAATTAATGTTTTTATTAGTCAACTTACAAATTACGTCTTATGTTACAGGCTTTCCTAATTAAGTAAATAAAAAAATTAAACTTACACAAAAATATCATTAAATGTAAATGTAATTACATAAATATCGAGTTCTGTGAAAAATAAATCAAAATAAAACAAAATTATCAAATTCGAAAATGAAATAAAAATATTTCAGTAAAAGTGGTCGGAGGTATTTCTAAAATTGGCATATTACTAAATTAATTGATCAAACTTAAACTAAATAAATTAGTACTAGTCATTTATTTTACTAACATATTAAGTTTTAGAGACGTTTCAAAAATGTATGCATTCGTCACGTTTTTTATGTTAAGTAAATAATATTATCTAGTAATTTCACTAATATAACATATGTTCAGACGATTTACACAACCGTCTCCTAGCCTAATAAGCCTTGCCGATATAGATGGCGTTAAAAAACACGTCAGTACATTGTAACGTCGTACGCACGCCTGTTTCTCTATTTATTTTGACAGACAGACAAACAACAATATTCATATCGCAACAAAACGAACCAAAACATCTTTATGTTTCTTGAAACAGAACTCAAAATTGTTTGATTCTCAAACCGTAGAAACGGAATGTAACTGCATTGAAATATGGTACCTATAGTCCGAGTCACAGTTAGTAAATTCGCTTGAAGTCTGTTTCGAAGTTATGGTGTTTTATTTATTTAAATTACAATATGACGTGGAACTTCTAACACATTTAGACACCTTTCCCCATGATATATGGTGTTTGTCCAAGTCATCTGAGACGCGGAAGTCCCTATAACAAATGATTCCCATAAACACCTTATGAAATACAATCGATTTTGACTAATCGATGTTGGATCTTATGGTATCGATATAAGGAATAAATCGTGTTTAGACTTCAAGGATATGATGAAAAGGATTGACTAGATTCAACTTAGGTCATAGTTGTAAATTTCTCAATTCGATACTTTAGATAATGGAAGGGCCTTATGATTACATCGAATAATGTTGTATGGTAAAGATAAATTTAGCTTTAGGGAAAATATGCCCAAGATGGAGGCAGTAAGACCCTTTGTGGTTCGATTCCGGAGGCATCACCGACAACTGAGGTGGTAGAACCCTCTGTGGTTCGAGTCCGGCGGCACCACCGCCACACCTATTTCTGCCTAATAACAGCAGCGTAAGCGCTGCTGTGTTCTGGTTTGAAGTCATTCCATCTTAGTCCTCAAGTGACTGGGCGACCTCAGATAGGAATCTGATCTTATCTGGGGTTGACAACAGATGTCTTACTAAAATAAAACTATTTTACCTAATAACAACAGTGTTAAGCGCAGCTGTATTTTTTTGATTTTCTTCTATTTTTGATTTTCTATCCATCAATTAAGAAGAGCCGACGTTGAAATCCCTCTGATTTTTCAAGTATAGGTACAGGGTGAATTTTTCAAATGTGCCTTCAGGGCCAAATTCGAAACAATAACGATTTTAGTTTCTTAAAAAAGCTTTTTCCCTAGCCGGGACTCGAACGAACTCATTTTGAAAGAAAAACGCACCCATATCATTCCACTAATAAATAGTGTCGCTTATAAGGATAAAAATCTGGGGAGAAATAATAAATGAAAAACTAAAGAAAACACTGATTTTTAAGAACATAAATATTTTTTCATATTACGCTGGCACTTAAGTTCCCGCCATTTGTCAACTTAAATATTTCGCATATTAACAAAATTTTGTATAGAAAAATTAAAACTTAAAAAAAATACGGAACCAATCACCACCAGGCGGTTCTAGCGTAGTGTGAAATTGAGTTATCCAAACATTCCGATACATTGTGGGAATTAAACAAACAAATGACCACTTTCAACGTTTAGGGCCGGCTAATTTATTGTTTATTATAACGTTATTTATATTATTGGTCGGATGGTATCGGGTTACGACGTGTGTTGTGCCCACAGCGAGTGACGGTAAGCGATACTTTAGCTTGGAGCTACAAATCTCATCAACAACCCATTACCGTCCCACTGCTCGGCACGGGTTTCCTCTCAGAATGAAAAGGATTAGGCCATAGTCCACCGCGCTGGACAAGTGCGTATTTCACTCACCATTGACTTTTTTTTATAAAATCTCTCAGGTTTGCAGCTCCCCTCACGATGTTTTCCTTCACTGTTACAGCAAGTGATAATTAATTTCTAATACGCACATAACTAAAAAAGGTCAGAGTTAGTTGGGATTTGAACTTCGGACCCTTTGGTCGAGAGGCCGACTTTCAACCCCTAAGCTATCATTGCTCCCATAATCACCACGTTCGCTATTAAATATAAGTTACTCGCTTCACTGCTGCAATGAAGCAAGTCCCTTAGCACCGTAGTTCGATTAAGTTGGTTAGACAAGACAGATCGGGCACGTTAAACTGTTTTAAGGCACACCTTGGGTTTATCGTGGAAGAATGCGTGTTGGAATGAGAAAACGAAATCCGGGGATGTTTTCTTTATTTTTATTTTAGCTCTTTATTGGGACAATTGATAGACTTGTTGGCACTCATCCTCTCGTAGGGTCCGAGGCTCAAATCCCAGGTCTGATTTGTCTAAGTTACGAGTATGTGCGTATTACAAATTAATTATCACTTGCTTTAATGGTAAAGGAAGACATCTTCAGGAAACTTACATACCTAAGAGATTTATAAAAAGAAATTCAAAGGTGTGTGAAGCCTACCAACACGCACTTGGCCAACGCGGTGGACTATGACCTAATCCTTCTCATTCTGAGAGGAGACCCGTGCCCAGCAGTGGGACAGTAATGTGTAGAGGACAACGTAGACTTGAACTGTATTACGTAGAATTAGATACCTAGCTATTTCCAATACGTTTAGATCTGGGCCGAGCCAGCAATAACGTGGCCGAATGTAGAACTAAATGTGACACTACCCTCCCCCCCAGTTCTCCCTTCCTGGGGCTGGTAAGTGTGGACACTGATTTATAATAACACAATTTTAACTTGGTGTGTACGATTCCTATATACATTTTTGAAACGACGGTGGTAGATAATTCTGTGGTTCGACTCCGAAAGCCACACGTATTTCTGTTTGTAATGGCATAGTTGAGTGCTGCTGTGTTTTGAGTTAAAGGGTGTGGTAAGGGAGACATTAAGACTTATCCTGAAGTGTTAGCTAGCTTTGACCAACTTAGTCCTGCAGTAGGACCTATCTTTGCGGTTCTCTTCTTCTTCTTACCATCAGGTGGACTGCATGTTCGTTTGCTACTTCAATATTAAAAAAAAAATGTACTCAAACTTCATAAACTATGAGGATCATAAACTTCAAAACGAAGTGTTTCTTGCAGGAAGATGATATGAATTAAACTTCAAGATTGATGGGTGTTTTGATAGATAGACTATTCGACAGCTCAGCAAACATTTTCCTTGTCCATTATTATTCAAAATCATTTAGTACCCATACAAAAACCATAGAAATCCCACGATACGTCTAGATAAATGTAGGAAATGGAAAGTATGGTGTTAGCAGAATGCCACTCACCACGCCATAATAAGATGGTTGATAGCCAAAAACTTGATGTCAATCAAATATTTTGCCAATGTATATTTTGCAAGTCAGCTGTCAAAAATGAGTCACAGATAAAAAATAAATTTAGGCCTGCCATCAATCGTGAATAAGTATTTTTAATAGAGATTTCTCTACGTTTGGTATGCATCATTCATTTATTCATTCACGTTTGTATCAATCATTACGATTTCCTTTGTGCTAACTAAGCTAAGCTGTAGTTAAGTTTAGCCTCCCAGTGCAGGGCCTGTCGCGGTTGCAGAACTCCGGTTGTGTTCCGTCGGAGATCCCAGAGCTCTCTACCAATTTTTTTCATATTTATTAATTCTATTTTACAAGCTATCAAGACTTTATCTTTATTCTATCACAAGTTGCACAAACTATAGTTTGTTATTAAGTAAAAATCTCCTTCAAGTTCCACGTCAATCGATCGTCAAAAATATGTCCTTGTGAGTGGGATTTTGTTTCATAATTGCGGGAGAGGTCGCGTGCGGCGTCCCCTGGGCACAGGCGCGTGCGCCTCCCGTCAGCTCCGCGATAATTGAGGGCTGCTAGCACTGCTCGAGCTTCTTCCTGCTAATCTCGTGATCGGATGCGACAGGCGCGTAGTCGTCCGGAATCAGTTTTACTGCTTGGGAGTTTTAAGATTTTATCAATAATAAAGATTTATTTTTAATGATTGAGTAAGTACTTAAACTACTACATTTTTGGATAGCTTTGAACCTATAGTACATATCAGCATATTAAAAAAGGAGTAGGTACGTAGGTACGTAGGTATACACAGTACATCAGTACATTGTATTAGCAAGCGAGCATACAATGCACCTGATTGCAAGTGGTGACGGTGGTAGTCACCACACATAGAACAGGACCTGAAGCCGATCACAGATGCGTAGAAATTCCTTAGGTCCAAGAGGGTTGCCTCATATGTGAGTCAGTCGGTATCCATACCTTCTTATGCACGGAAGGCAGAACTATGTCGAAATAGGTGTGGCGAAATAGATATTGACTCTACTTACTTCCATTTTTCACGAAATAAATTTCAGTATATTCACCCATATATGCAATTTATATTGACACAACATACATTGACTGAAACTGTATTTATTATAATTTATCGTAGGTTATATACCTACAATATACGTACTTCTAATATAGTTCGAATCAAAAACTTTCGTATAACGTAAAAGCTTATAATGAAAGCTTTTCTTTATACACCCAGAGTAACCTTAACCTTGAGTGTATCAGCATTACTTGAGCTTCATTCTGAGTATTAGTGCGGAAGTGAACCCTCTGTCTTTAAAAAATAAAATAAAAAACCCGGAATGTTATTGTATTATATTGTTTAAGGTAGTAGAACCCTCTGTGGTTCGGCTCCGGCGGCACCACAGCCACACCCATTTCTGCCTAATAACAGCAGTGTTAAGCGCTGCTGTGTTCTGATTTGAAGGGGGTGCTAAGGGAGACATACTTTTCCGAGGCATTCCAGCGTGGTCCTCAAGGGTAGCGGCGCATTTGTGGCCGACTTCAGATACCTATAAATCTTATTTTATCTGAGATTGATTACAGATGTCCATGGGCGGCAGTAGCCGCTTAATATCAGATGTACCTACTGCATGCTCGTCTGCTACTCCTTTATTATAAAATAATAATAATAACATCTGTCAATTGTGTATCAATAGCGTATCGCTAACCTACTTATTCATTTTTAATTTCAAATGCATAATTATCAATATAATTTGGAGTATCAGTAGAGAAGAAATGTAGTAGGAATTTTCAAATATTTAGAGACTCTACATATTGATAATAACTGCCTTGTTGCTTAAGAAGAAATAGATACCCATGAAGAGTTTTTCAATCTTCAAATCCGAGCAATATGAAACATTCACACGGTTCCCATTCTGATACAAGTTAAATTTGTCGCAGTTTATTTTCCCCAAAGGCCCAAGCCCTCAGCGGTGTTGGGTTACTGGGAAACTGCTATCGTATCGGACATCTCATATCCAATAATTGAGTCCCATAGAATCGTATAAAATATTTGTAATGTCAATTTCCTACATATTTGCTTATCAATTTCTGTTTGATGTTCCGTTCATTCACTTGGGGTTGATGTTCCACATTTATTTGAAAATATTGTATTGTTACATATTACACGCGCGTAACTGGTTAAACGCTGATACGTGATTTTGTAAATATTTTAATATAATATGTCTCTTTTGATAATATACAAACATTCTCGTCGTAGTTTGATCGTGATCTGCACAAAAATCCTTTTTTTAGGTTTATCCTAAGGGGTAGTAACGCACACCTAAAAATGAACTTAAGTACGTACATCCGTACTTACGTCTCGTAGGTATACGTAAGACGACTCCTGTTCTTTTTCAATTAAATACGAATATCAATTGCCAACAATCACCTAGGATAACGACATAAAAGGTGGTAAGGCCCCGTATGTTTCTACTCCGGCGGCACTACTGCCATACATATTTCTACCTAATAGCAGCAGTGTTTAGCGCA
Source organism: Chioides albofasciatus (assembly GCA_018248315.1). Lineage (NCBI taxonomy): Eukaryota > Metazoa > Arthropoda > Insecta > Lepidoptera > Hesperiidae > Chioides > Chioides albofasciatus. Next base: position 6,610 of record DWIJ01000039.1, read on the forward strand.
GTTATATTCTGGTTCTTGCTAAGGGTGACATACATTTCTGAGGCGTTTCAGCTTAGTCCTCATACGTACCACATTTGTGACATACCTCAGTTAGGAATCCGATCTTATTTGGGGTTGATTACAGATGTCCGCGGACGGCAGTAGCCACTTGCTATCAGGTGGACTGTTCAATTAATACTCCCATATTAAAAAAAACATACATAAGTTGTTAGTTGTTATAGTATATAGCAAAAATTACGAACTCAATAAATTTAATTTAAATTATGAATGTACCTTTTACCCAGTACGTGGCCACGTGCTCGCGCCCGTCACAAATGTTCTAACTCGATAATGTTCCAGTTATCTGATTACAACGGAACCGAAAAATTATATCATTCGGTAATTAGATTAAAATGCAATTTAGAGATGCGCCGCGGGGGGCGCGGACGAGACGCTTTATGGTGCTGTCTGGGGTCGCTGGGTCCCCCGTGACAGGGCTGGGTTGTTGATGTTATCGCACGAGGTGGAATTAGAAAATATGTCTTTGTATTAAATAATAAACTTTGTTCGTACAGATATTTTACGAAAAGGATAAAGAAGCATGAAGTACATTTGGTGGTTTGTGGTCTCTATCGTCTATGGATATTGTAGAGTGGTCATTCAAATGTGTCAGAAAATATGAGATTATCAAATATTACGATCCAATGCGATTCAATAATAATTCATTTAATAGTCATTCCTTAAATCTGGTAGAGACCTCGTAGTAGGTAGGACACACATGCTTCTGACTTACATATATCAATAGTGAAAAGCAATACTGTCTATTTTTTTAATATCTATGTTTACTTCCTTGATATATGCATAATTATCTACTCTATGAGTACCTATGGTATAGTAGAGACACGGAAATACCAAAATAGATAATATGCTCCTTTGCTACAAAAAGAGCACACGGCGTGATTCAAATCTTTGTTGTAAGGTTTGCTAAGCAACAGGCGTTAGCAACTAATGTAAGTACCTTAAAGTTATTGTATGATTATTTATTATTGTTTTTAAATAATGTCTACTAGATATGCATTATAAAGGACTCTGCTTTTTTAAGTGTAAGATCTCAAATAAATCTTCTAGGGCCGAGTGTATTATTAGATTTTTGTTTAATACATAGAAATAACGCACTAAAACTGCTGTGACCCTAACATTAATAAGTTTTATTGACATACAATTATAATTTACTTTATTACGAATTAAAAATATCTCTCTACTTTGAAACGCCTATACTTTAATACGGTGCGAGAGTAGAGATAAATGTAGAGTTTGCTATTAAATGTAAACAGGTTCTTAACTATAAACAGTCAAATTAACCGACGTTCCTTACAAATCTAGAACAACCTGCCAACCATCTGCAAATGGAAAAAATAAAAAACACAAAGCCATAAAATCAAAACTGGTAAAACAAACAGTACAGTGTCCCCTCTACAGTCACCCCTCTTATTAAAATTAATAAGTGGGCCCTTCGTCTGTATTAATGATCGCACTGTGTCAATAACAGCGTAATATATTTGGCAAACAACGTTAACCATGCCGTGGATACCATTAAACCAGTAATGCCAACCAAGAGTTTTGGGGTCTCGGCGTTCTTGCAAAAATATTTACTATGTGCGCGAAAGAATTGCTATTATCGGTGTACTTAATACTTAAAAATTAAAATTATGAAGCGAAAACTAAAGAGTGCAATGTAATTTAGAAAACAAAAGTTTTACAATTAAAAATTAGAGATAGCGTTCGTTGATACTTCACATAGAAGCAATGATAACATTATATAAATTTCGAAATTTCACGTTGGAAGTTCTAACTTTTAATCTGAGGCACACTATTTATGTTACGTGATTTCTGCGTATTAAAAATAATTATCATGTTGGAGAAAATTATTGCAATTAAGCCTGTTTACATGATTGACAGGTGTAAAATAAATTTAAGTGTACCTACCAATCTGCCTGTTGGACTTTGGCCTTTATTGTATACTAAGTTATACTAAGAAGAAACTGTAATTTAATAAAGGAACTTCGTTAAGTCATCCGTCTTAATGCATAAATAATAAACTTTTGAAATCCAAACATATAAGAGTCATCATACCAACATTACGGCTTTTATAGTTATATGCATTTTAGCTATATACAGTCAGTCGTGTTTTCAAAACATCCTCATTATTTGAAGCAATAACTACATAGGTTCTTTACTATAAGTGACTTCATTTTATATTTCACTGGAATATTATTATAGGTTTTTGTGATCTTGATTCATCTGTGTTAATGATAATGTGCAACCACGTCATGTCATGTGTAAAAAGCAATAAATCATTAGCTACAATGTAACGTTATTTTACTGGACGTAACTTCGCTGATATCGCTCACTTAGAATAAAATTTTACCTATTCTATACATTAAATTGTGAAGTAAACCGACTTTGAAGTCACTGTATCTTCGTATTAACTTCGCTTAGATTCATTTAATATTCTATACTAAAATGTCAAATAAACAGACTGTGATTTTTGCTTGTCATTGAAGTCATTTCATCTCTTTATTAACTTACTTCGCTTAGATTAATTTAATATTCTATAAACTAAATGGTCCAATAACCATATTGTGAGCATTACATATAATATGAATATGAATATTACTAACTTTGCTTAACGCGTTAGAAATAAATGTATGACTCTTTTGCATTCTTTCACCAATGTGCGACATAGAAGTATTAGCAGCAAAGGGACAAGGCGTAGCGCACAGCACCTTCGTACGATCAGGTACCCAGGCCTTCTATCATGATGCTATATGGCACGAGGATTATATACCGGTCCGTTAAAGAGAGAGTATAGAGTTTTTGCCCCCGCTATGCATGCCGCTGAATGATACATCATTTTATAGGTATGTATATTAATGATAAATTATAGGTTTATGTATTTTTTTCTGACAATGAGACCACGCTACTAGGAATTGTAGTACGGAGGTATAGGTACCTACATAGTAAATAAAAGCGCATTTTTATTAACAATCAATAACATGCTTAGTGTGTATAATAATCTAGTAATATTGTATTTTAATTCGCCGGGCCAATTAAATCTATAATTTGCCCTTATAAATAGCGACAGAATTGGATCATATTTTGAGGAATACAAAATTTTCAGTCAGCGCAACTGACTTTGATCTTCTGTTTACCGAGCACTAGACTCGACGCTTGAGGGTAACCAACGGAAAGGGGCACTTGTTTACTGAATAAATATTATCAATAAACGCACTCGCATTTATTTGACTTATTATAAATTATGATGTTCACTGAGTGCACGGTTTGTGGTTATGTCCGTTTAAAACATGTCATTAAAATTGTAGTAATGTTATGTGATATGACGTTGAGTACAATTTTAGCGCATGTGAATAATAAATGTTAATGTTGCGTTATATGCGATTACAGTAAAATAAGAACCTATGATATAATGATACAGAATGCAGGTTTAAATTCATATTAAAAAAAAATCTGAACATTTGCGTGTAGAGTCATTGAGATAAACGAACCCATCAAACCTTATCAAGAATATGCTGATGATGTTGTGTGGTTTCAACAATAAATTATAGACACCTTTTAATATGAAGAAAGCAGCGAAAAAACTTGCATAAATGCTAGAAATCCCATAACAGTTGATTACAGATAAACAATGATGTCACAGACCATTTAATATCAGGTAGACTTTCCTAGGAAGTGAAAACATCTAACTAGCACTCTTAGACTCAACAATATAAAAGTGGAAATCGTAAATACGAGCTTTTTAAAGTACAAGTTATGTGCGCACAGTAGTGGAATGGCCGCAACCGTCTGGGAATCAGGTTGCGATTCAACATTGTTCGGTGTGAACGTGTTTTCGTCGGTTAATGAGGTACATTAAGAAAGCTGCGATGCGATGTGAGCGAAACGAACGACTGAATCGGATCCGGTAGCTGAAATTAAATATGGACGCATGCCGACCGCGTGCCACTACGTTTAGTTATGCTCGCCGTGCTACACATGAACGCAATTTTCGTTATTTTTATAAAAAAGCCTACTTAATTTTTTTGAGTAAGAGAAACCATCAAAAGTTGATACCGTGGGAGCGACTCAGGGTTACGTAGGTGGGGTAGGGTTTCCTAGGTGAGGTTCTGTGATTCTAGGATCTTCATCGGAACGCAACCCGAGGTCTCTGAGCGCAGCGCTCCTGACTTGCTTTGCCAAGGGCCAGTATTTTATTCTTCTCCCACACCTTCGCCTTGCGTTCTGGTAAACATATATCATATATACATAGTATCTTCAGACAGGCAGGAGATACCGAAGGTCTATTCTAGTCCCGAGACTACAGGGATAATCCGGTAGCTGAAATTTAATATGGACGTATGCCATTCATAAAAAAGATAAAATACAGACTGTTTACATCATTTGTTTTTATGTTCATTTACAATGTTTGTTTTTATGCATATAAATAGGTATAAAGATACCAGTGCCAGAATTAGGAAATAAAAAGATTAAATGCGTTGCTTACCTAAATGAAATGAAGAGATCAAAATATACCTATCAATCAATTATAGTTAGAAGTCGAGGTAAGGATAGCTAAGGAGGTAAAGTACCTACACAATCTACTTATAACAATAATTGGTTTAGTAATACATCGGTTAAAGATTCTATTTAGACAATTTTAGTTGTCATGTAAAAATGCTATTTTTATTTTAATAGTTCATAATGGAATAGTACCTAGGAATAAAAAAGGAAATGCTATTTTTATTTTAATAGCTCATAATGGAATAGTAATAGGAGTCCAAAAATAAAATTATTGCCTATTTTAATCGCCTGAAAATATTTGAAGCAGTGAAATTTATTTTGGTTAAAACATGCTAAATCATGAAAAACTACTTGAAAGTTACTGTTTTTTTTTAAATAACAACTGGCCAAGTGTGAGTCCGTTCCTCGGATTAATGGTTCCGTACCATTATTACCAACATTACAATGTAATTAGTTGCATTTAGTTTAAAATCCTTAGTGTGTAGTAGGCTGAGTTACACATGAACATTTTTTATTTATTTATTGCTACTCTTAATCATTTGCGTTATAAATTTCGAGGCTTATACTAAAGTTACCAATGATCATTTTTACAGCAAGGCAACAACAAAACAACGTAAGTAGGTAGCTTTATGTTGTTGAGGTTTTTACGAAGTGCATTAGGGTATTTTTAATGAATTGATAATCACATTTGATTGCTGAATTTGGCAATAATTTAGAATAGTAGATAGAGGTACGTGCTTATAATAAGTTATAACACAACTTACAATACAACAATTTGTACAATAACTTATGGTATGTTTTTCAACATGTCTGTACATAAAAAAGCTGAATTTTCCACTAAACCTGCTGGCTGTGGTCGTCTGTGATCTATACAATACTTATTCTGAAATGAGACTCATTGTCAGCAGTGAGATATTATAAGGGATAAGGGGTACTTGTAATTAAGATATTACTTACTCTGTAAATTTGTTACATCAGAGCGAACGAAGATTGGTCATTCGCTAGTATATTTAAGTACTGATCTAATGTATAACCACTAACAATAAAAACGGTCATTATGATCGAGTCAGGACTAATAATTGCAATGGATTTCATTGCTTCCTTATTTTTTATTAGTAGACAATAAAAAAACTAGCGTAGCTAAAATCCTAAAACTGCAGAAAAAACGTATTATTGTTGTTTTAGATTTTTTTACGTCGAATAAAAAATAGTTTTAGTTAATTTGGCGTGTTTATTGTAGGTATTACTACGTTTTGGTTGACCAATCAAGCAAAACTGTAGTAGTAGTGAACAGGTTTCGATGTAAACATTAATAAAATAAATTGGGAGTGAAAGTAGTAGGTAAAGTAATTACAGATTCCGACGACATTTTTACGTGAGTTTTGGTACCAAAAGGAAAAATATACAAGCAGACCATATTAGTCCTAATTAACTGTAAATGCTTATGTGTAAACTACTTGTGCCTTTTTGCAAAAAAAACATGTAAGAACAGATCGATTTTTTAAGGAGGAAGTAAAAGAGCATGCACACTAACTTACGTTAAGTACCTACAAATCTACAAATCAAAAAAGTATATGCGCTCTAGAATTCAAGATTGATCAAAGATACTTTCTGACCCCTCTAAGTAATTTAGCATGCATTCAACTAATACACGAACTTTACCGTACCTGTCAAATAATACTGCACCGGTATACTGCTTGCTTCTATAAAGCAGAAATTACTGTGGTGCACGCTAAGACACTTAAAACATGGAGATTTCCACCAATACCATTCAAAAGGAAGTTTAATTAAGATCTTGCACGTGCGCAATAAAATTGGACCTGCGACCTTGTTTAAATACATTACAATAGTCCAGTAGTAATCGAGTACCTATGTAATTTTATTATAGCATGGACTCAATGAGTCAATCCAGTCTAATTCGTCGTTAATGAGCTTGTACGTGACTTTTGAAATCATTGGAAAAAATACCAAAGCAAACAAACTGAAAAAGAAAAAAAATAAAGAGTAATTCGTTAAACGTAAACCAAAATAAAGTCATCTTAAAAACACACATATTCGAAATATACTTACACAAACATGATTTTTGCAACCTTTTTTTTGTAAACAGACATGATTTTATTCACTTTGTATCACTAATTACAGCTCCGTTTTTGTGTAGATATTAATCATAAAAAAATAAAGAGAAGCATAAAGTGTGATTTTTAGTTTATCATAAATCTTGAAATAAATTACATAATTTACTATTTTTTTCATAATATGGTAGCAAAAAAGTACGCAGTCTACCTGATGGTAAGTGCCCATTGCCACCCATAGACATCTGTAATTAACCCCAGATAAGATCAGGTTCCTATCTGAGGTCGGCCACAGATGCTCCGCTACACTTGAGGACTAAGCTGGAATGCCTCGGAAAACTAATTCTATCTTACCACACTCTTCGGATCAAAACACAACAGTGCTTAATACTGTTGCTTTTAGCAAAAATAGGTGTGGCAGAGGTGCCGCCTGAGTCGAACTACAGAGGGTTATACCACAAAATAAAAACGTACAGAAGTCAATCTCCTTTATGGCATTCAATTCTTATACCTAAACTCGGCGGTCGCGCTAGGGTTGTCAACTTTGGCTAATGCAAAAAAAACTACCGTTTTAGTGGCACACATGAAATTGTTTCATTTATTGTTGAGAATGAAACAGGAATAACGAAAATATAAACCAATAATAACTATAAAATATTGTTTTATTGTAAAACAATTAACAGACGCATGTCACAAATTGGCACCAATCGCGCTCGAGTGCATCCGAAAGTATCCGAGACTACATGTCGGTGAACGGTGTCTATGTGTGCGTTGCCCGAAGGCGCGCAGTATGGAGATTTACTTCTGTACGTTTTTATTTTGTGGTTATACACTAGAAATCTCTGTCGAGTACATCATAGACACACATACATTTACACCCAGAATAAGAAATCTAATTAAATTTCTACCTGGTAACCCGAACCGTAAACTCTGCTATGTTGACCACTGATCACGCCCCGAGAGATCGCAGTTCCAGCTGGGGGCTACTATTTAATTTTATAAATGTATAGAAACAAACGAGCATGCAGTATACTTGATATTAAGTGGTCACTGTCGCCCACACACAACATACCCAAATAGGATTGGGAGTCCTTAAGTTGATACAGATGCGTCGTTACCCCTGATGACGTAGATGAAGCACGTCGTGTGTCTACCTTACAAGACCTTTCAAAGAGTCTAAAACTTCACAGCATGAGTACCAACCTAACTTATTGTCGAAATAGAGGTGCGATAAGGCAGCTATTAGACATCAGCAAAAACCTACACTCTGTAATTTCAATACTGTCTTTACGAGTACTAAACTACTCTGAGAAAAAAAACTTCATTGGCCGTATAATCCTCCAAAGTTTACCACATCGCCCATCTGCTGTCCGAGCCGGGCGAGTCTTCTCACTGGTCTGTACGTCCACAACCATAATACGTGGAACAACAGCATCGCTGGCGGGTGCTACAGCCATGAATGGAAGGCTCTTGAAACGAAGACCTTTGCGACGGAGCTTAGCAAAGCAGGCTATAACACGTTCTACGCTGGGAAGTATTTGAATGAGGTGAGATTTATAGGTTCTATTATTAATTTAAATTTAATTGATTAAGAAACATGTACCATATTATGAACATTTCTTGGACGGATTCCAAAATTATAAGCAGCAAAAATGAGATATATCGTCCCACCCTCTGATAAATGAATTTATCTAAGTCCCCAGACGACTTTTAACCATAACTGCATAAGCGCACATAAAGTCCCCAATCTTCTTGTAGATATCCCATCAAATCATCACTATATAATGGCCAGAAAAATAGATTTTAAAATAGTAATGGTGGTTATTCCTGGTTTGCTAGAGGTGTTTTGCTGCCTTATACGCCTGTTACAAGGCGTATAAGGTTAAAAAACAAAAAAAAAATGTTGTTATTCGTACCTACTATAATTCTGGTCCCTAGACGCTCAATTTTGGTCACGTTATTTATTGATCCTACTTTTACATAAATTATTGCAGTATGGTGTCAAATCAGCTGGCGGTCCCGCGGTAGTGCCCCCTGGCTGGTCGGAATGGCACGGTCTTGTCGGCAACTCGGTCTACTACAACTATACGTTGTCAAACAACGGTGTTCCCACACATTCTACTGATTTGTATCTTACTGATATAATTGTGAGTATGGTATTACTTTTCGTTTTACTTTAGGACCTGTTTATATAAACATACATTAATGGTAGAACCCTCTGTGCCTGTGTCTATTTCTGCCTAATGAGAGCAGTGTTTAGCGGTTGTGTTCTGGTTTGAAAGCGTGTGGGTAAGGGAGACATACTTTGCGGAGGCACTACAGCTTAGTCCTCAAGGGTAGCTTCGCATCTGTGGCCGACCTCAGATAAGAATCTAATCTTATCTAGGGTTGATTATAGATGTCAAGGTCAGCAGTAGCCATTTAATTTCAGGTATACTGCATGCTCGACTGCTACTCCTATATTATATCCTACACATTCTGTGTTAATTCACATTGTATATGAGAATACTTGTATGTATGCTATGGCATGTGTCTACCTCGCTTTATGTCTGTTGATGTACCTAAATGATAATACCCAAAATGTTAGTCATTCAGAAAATATGTTTTGCATACCATACTTATGCAAAACATATTATTAAGTACAAAACATTATTGTTTTAGAGAGATTTAAGCATCAGTTACATAGAAAATCAAACGGAATCTGTACCCTTCTTAATGGTACTGGCGCCCCCCGCGCCGCACCAGCCCTTCACCCCCGCGCAGAGACACAAGGGTGCTTTCAGCAATGTTACTGCGGTGAAACACCCCAACTTTAACTTTGCTGCTACTGTAAGTAACTAAATATAAAGTATTTAGGTATTCATCATCATCATCATCATAATCATCATTATCAACAACCCATTAATGTCACACTGCTGGGCACGGGTCTCCTC
>DWIJ01000040.1:0-16105 GCA_018248315.1 Chioides albofasciatus
CAAATCAAAACAAATCAAAAATATTTTATTCAAAATAGATGGGATGTCCATAGGCGGCAGTAGCCACTTACCATCAGGTGGACTGCATGTGCGTTAGCTATTTCAATCTTATAAAAAAATATATAATTCAAGACACGAGTTTAAAAGTATTTTAAGAAATCAATATTAAGGACAAGGTAACTTGTATTATTTATTGTAATGTCGTTTATTTATAAACTCGCTTAAAATAAGGCGGATTACAATACTTGCAGTGCATCGTCCTTACAATGGTATCTTCGGATTAATCTCCGAGCTTCGAGATCAGATAAGATGTTACGACACAAGAACAATATCCTCCCTCTTATGTATGGCAATTATTACAATAATGGCCGCTATAAATAAACGTTATAGACTTTTTCATATTACGTTGTCGGTAATTTCTTTAAAAAACGCCAACAATGGCGGTTATTTGACGCAAGTGATATTAATTTTATTTATGTTACCAGATTTCTTATTTTTATTAAATGCCGTGAAAGTGGCGCTCATTAGATTTTTTATGAAATAGTTACTATGATATAAAGTTAACATGTTTCAAAAAACCTTTGTTAATTAATGAAATCAGAATGTCCTGTAAACATTTTGAATACTTTAACATGAGAAAGGACAAACGAAAAAGCTGTGAAAATTTTAAAACGAGGGAGAATAATGTATACATTTTAAATTATGTTTTGATATGTATAGTAAATTGTTATGTGGAGTAAAATTATGGTGGAAAAGCAATTTGTTACATTGTAAGTAAATTGAGCGGTTGTAACTGCCCTACGTAGATATTAGAAAGCAATTCTATTTTTTTTCTATGGTGAAGTCGAGACATCTATAACAAAGTTGCAAAATTGACGGAAAACCTTCATCTTCTGATAATATGTGGTATTTATATTATTATCTACAATTACTTCTGAAACTGGCTATTTCCAAAAGTTTATCAAAATGCAAACCATTGATTGTAGTATTTATGTATGTACTGCATATATACCTTCATAAATACTATATACCTACCTATTAGGTACTTACTTCTAATAAGTGCAATGTAAATACAAACTCCAAAACAAGTTATAATAAAACTTAGTTCAATTTATAATTCGCTAGATGCTTAAGTTACGTTATACCACGCGTAATTTAATGTTAGTCATTTTCACCAATCAATATCTATCCTATGATTTTCGCATGATACATAAATTGGTGAGGCATCATTGCAATAAGAAGATAGGAAAAAGATACCTATATTATACTGAGAATAGTAAGTAATATCATTACTGTTTACTGAATCAACAAATAAGATAAAACTGACAACTTAAAGAAATCAGATACATAACATAACTCTTTCCGACTACAGACGAGTCTTTGTAATCGGAATCACGCATGATTAAATCATAAATAGTGCAAATGCATGTAAATTGAAGCTATGCAAGTAGAAACTACAAAGAGTCACATGATAGGCGACATCTTAGGGCCTCAGCAGACATGCTACACAGCATCGACTATAACGAATTAGAAGCAGACGCTAAATGCAGTCATCAAACGCTTCACCCCACACACATCCAGAAGCAACTATATTTTTTTACAATATTGAAGTAGCTTAAGAACATGCAGTCCATGTGATGGTAAAGTCGCCCATGGACATCTGTCAAATCCCGACAACTGATCTTTTGCTACCTCTGGAGACTAACTTGTAAAGTCTCAAGTAAGGTAACCCTTATAATACCCTTAGAACCAGAATTTAACGTTAACATTTCTGGTATTATTTCTGGGGCTGGCCCCACACTAACTTCTGAGTGTCCAGTGTCTTCGACACCAGAGTTGAATCACATAGAATCCTACCACAAAGCCATTATTGACGCTTGATGTAAGAACTGAACTTAAACCCGAAACGCCAATGGCTCTACTAATAGCATGTCTGCTAGTACCGCTAATAGGCATCGAGAAAAACAATATTGTTATTCTTATCGACCACGCGTATAATCTTGTCATACCATAATTGGTTATAAAGGAAGTCATATTAAATACTACGGTATGTCATCAACACGAATAGCATTGAAATCGAAAAGTTGGAAGCTTAAACACCTACGTGCCATAGCTGCGTACTAAAATTTTTATTTGTATTAATTGCTTATTGAGATCCCTATAAATGAATCACAAGTATCACTTTATTTTTTTTACAGTTTTTGGTAAGTAATGTTTAAGTTAGTTTAATGTTTTGTTTTCATTTGTGCCTCAGATGAATATCACAGCCATTTTATTTGGGGTTAATTGGCACTAGGTCCTTAGATCGTTATACACTAGGGCAAAGTAAACAGAAAACTAGCAATTATCGTTGAAACAATAACCCTATTGCTTAAAAATACAGCCTATGATTACTCCCGCAATTTAGACGAATCCAGCGACAACTCACATGTTTAAATCCTTCAAGTGGATAATGCTGTAGGTTTGCCAAAAAAATACAGATACTTATTTAAATAAGTGTATATGCTCAAAAACATTACCCTCCGCAGTGGAGTAAAAATTGAAATAGCCACAGTCATCTATGTTAATTAAAAACATCTGAGCATCCCCATCTTTGAAGTTTCGTTTTCAATTTTTTTAAGAACCCTATTGGCGTAGAACTAGAATTTTCAATCAATTTACTGTTACACTAGAGTATCCTTTGATTGTAAAAACTGTCAACAGCATATTAGACTAAATTTAGACGAATGGAACCATCAAAATGGGTACGGATGTCACCAATTTATTTCGTGTTGCGAAGACGCCAGTGAATGCGCTTTCTTAACAATTCTTTTGTGCTGCTTTTAAATTAGTTTATCTCATCACATTGTTAAAAGTACTTAACCTTACCAAGGTTAAGAGTAATAGCAATATATTTCACAGAGAAAAGTGAAAGATGTAATATATAATACGACGATAATATACTGTTTAGAAGAGGACCATTATTGTGTGAATTTTATCTATTTTATGTGATTGATTTTATTTATTTTATGTGATAGATCCTATGTAAACAATGACTAGTATATCTTTGTGTTTGTAACTCGCAAAATGAACTAAAGCACTGTGATCTAATTTCAATCTAAAGTTCTAAAAGTTTAAACGATACAAATTCAACTTGCCTTACTAAGTGGTTCGCGACAAAAAACTCGAATGCCACTGACAAAGCCCAACCGTCTCGTGCCAATCCGAGCGGCTCGCTGCAATTGAGTCTAATAAAAATGCAATTCTCGTAATACGCCCGACTCTATTTACTACCCTTTAATGCCACTGTGGTGCTGCATTCGATGAATACTTAATGCCCGTTGTTTTGATCTCAAATCTGAAGCTGAGACAATAGATTTCTAAGCCTTGTATTCAGTAAATTTTAATATGTATTTAGATAAATATTGCTTTATCGGATTTGATACGCAAAGAACATAAAAGTGCATATAGAAACAATAAATCATATCATGCGCTCTAATAAAAAAAGATGCAGTTATAAAATGAAGGTCAAATGCAAATCTAAGACAATATCTATTAGATAGAATATAATATTGCAATCTCATAACTGGGCACTTTTTTATCTAGTGCTACATTTAATTGATTTAGAAGTAATGATAAGGTATGATTTATTACAGTATTTTACAATGAAAATTATTGAATTGCATGTTAAGGCCAATAGGCTATGTACTAATGTAATGTTTTTCAAGGAATAATCTAGATAGGTTTACTTTCGGTGTGTAACATTCAAAATTATTAACTCTATGTAACATTTTTTACATTAACTAATAGAAGTACTATGAGGTAAATATGTCTATTACTTCACTTAATTCCTCAATATCCAAAAACGCATTCCTTTCTTCTCTCCTAAGTAAAATTAGGTTTAAACGATAAACAATTGGAAACAGGTACTGAAATAACTTAAAATATATTTAACTACGAACTACCGTAAACATTTATATTCATTATAACAACACAACTAAACTAAACTGTGAAAGCTTTCCTTCCTGAAATGCATGGAGCGCGTAACGAGAAAAAATAATCAATCCACTCTTGGACAGGACAAATAGAAAACGGAAATAGACGGGGTAAAAGTAAACGGGAAAAAGAAAACAAATTGTGTTGTATCCCATAGTAGTACTGTAATAAATTTTAGTTCCTATAAGATTTAATTTTAAGCAGTGATAGCCTAGTCGTTAAGAAATTCCGCCTTTCATTCGAGGGGTCCGAGGTTTAAATCTCAGATACGCCTCTGACTTTTCTAAGTTATGTGCGTATTAGAAATTAAATGTCACTTAGTAACGGTGAAGGAAAACATTGTGAGGAAAATCTGAGAGATTTATAAAAAAAACTCAAAGTTATAATTATGAAGTCTACCAATACGCACTTGGCCAGCGCGGCGGACTATGGCATAATCCTTCTCATTCTGAGAGGAGACCCGTGCCCAGCAGTGGGACAGTAATGGGTTGTAGATGAAGAAGTATGTCTTCCTTCAGATTTTTTGTATTATATTTATTCAAATACGCTGGGCAGTTGGGAAAGGCTATCGTTTTTAAACTCGGTGAACTCTATTTAAAATCTAACACAGTAGTTTCATAGAAATAAAATGTTCTAAAATAAAATAAAATATTTTCGTCGATATCCCAGATTGTAAGGTTTCGAATAAGTAAAAAAACATTCGGATTTTAATAATTTGAGTATACAGACAGAAATTGATGTCATTGGCCATACCTGTAAGCAAAATGGCGTCGTCTCCTCGGCCGATGGTTGCTCGGCGCGCTGTCCATAGACGACGACCAGTCGCTCCCAGATCTCATCCTTGAGACCGTGTTCCTCGCCTCCGAAGTCCTCGCACTCTCCAACAAAATCGCCGTATACTTCGTGATCAACATCGTCCATCACTATCACTCACACACGTCAACTCAGATTCGTTTCAATCGTCTTTATACACACGAACACATTCGCGTGTCAAGAAATTGATTACACGGTATTTATGGGTCGTTCTCGATAGCTCACTGGTTTTCACGTTTCTAACTAGAATCGATTTAAAATACGTTTCTTTGGATTAGTTACGCGTAATAGATGACACTTAAGAAGCAACCGAATAGCTATTACAGAAGATTAAATAGGTTTAGAATTCTTCTCACATTTTATTGTATTTATGGGTAAGCTTAACTAATTAATTAGAAAAATTACCAACGTAATATTTACCAAATACCAATAAAAAATACCGATGTAAACAAAAAATAATGTTGAAATTAAGTAACATATCTTTTAAATAACAAAAAATAGAATAACACGGAAAGTAACTTAGGAGATTATAGAACAGTTGCTGAAAGTTCGATGACTGACAACCGGATTAAATTGTACAAAAACTATTAATATGATAAATATTACTGGTTTAAAGTACAGTACCCACGAGACTGACTGGCCGTCGCTGGCCGTCAGCCGTACCGTCATGCGGTGGTGGTCAACCATTATTATACAACGGGATATCGTGAATTATGCCTCCCACACGCCAACTTGGCTCATGTCGCGCGTCCGAGTGGAACAACCCTGTTCGTTGATCATTAAAATCAGAACCCACGTTCCTTGTTAGTCCATCGAACCCTTTGCGTGAATGTAAAAAAATAAATTTGAATTTCGAAACATTTTTTAAACTTATTATTCTTTCTTGATTCTTAAAGGAGACAAATCATCACATACTTTTTAAAGGCGTTTGGAATGCAGAGTTGTTCAGGGAGGAAAACTAGGGCCGTTCTTTGAAATACAACAGTTATTCGTTCACGGCGATCCTGAAAGAACTAAATATTGTAAATTTTTACAATGATGTTTGTTATACGTCTAATTAAAATAACATTACAATACTATTATAGTCAGAACAAAGACAATCGTATAAGACTACTACCCACAGCTGAATAATTAATAGAATCAAAATGTAAAGTTTTACATAGCATTTACGTGAAATAAACTAAATTTTATCTTAAAAGTTCTGCATATAATTACTAAGGACTATAATTCATTTACAGACCCCTAGTGACCAGACATAAATATTCATTGAAATGAATATTGTATGCGGTGAGCTAATTGGCTAAATGAGGAAACCATAAAAGGGGACAATATCCATACTGTATCAGTAGAGAGCGCATTTAAACTCATTAAAGACGTCGAAGATTGAAATAGGTTTATTTATTAGGTCCTGAAAAGTTGCGTATGGATGTAAATTAGACTAAAGTTGTTACGAGACATTTTAAGCTCACTTTGCGTGCACATTATTAAATTTTAGCCAGCTTTTATAACTTTTGTCTGTTTAATATCGGCAATACCTGTTATGATGATTTTGTTTTTGTTTAGCTGTTTGTGTACGAGTATTGCTCCGAGTGTCCATAGCATTAAGGACATTTTTATGGGGATCCGCATATTTTTTTCTCGTAATATAATAATAATGTAGCCTATGTTCATCAGGGATTCTAATGGTAAAATAATTTTTCATATCGGTTCAGTAGTTTTGGAGCCTTTTCAATTCAAACAAAGAAACATAATACCAAATCTTTTCTCTTTATAACATTAGTATAGACGTATAGATAGCATGTAAGTCTATTAATAAAAGTCGCAACACGCTATAAACTTCTCAATTAAATTTAATATTCGCTATAATACTTGTAATGTTAAGCCATAGTGTAAAGCGAAATAACTGGCCTATACTCATACAAATTCTCTTAGAACGTAAACATAAACCTAGAGCTGATAAATATTGCAACATAATAACATAATATCCAATATTAATGACCGGACGTTCAAGCGGACCTAGCCTTGGTCCAAACGAAAGTCCATAAATTAGTCGCAGTAAGTACTAACCACGTAGTCATCGGTCCGTTGCAACCGGCAATTGTTAAGGGTCCGCAATTACTGAAGACAAAACCGCCCGTGTCATTGACCAGCACCATTGCAATACCGATAGAAATAGCGTAGCTCAATAATAGCTCAAGGGTAATAGGAGCTTTGTATAATTTTATTAGCTCTTGAGAAATACTAACTTTCAAGTTTTGTTGCTATTAGCCAACGTTAGTTCAAGCTGTTTTGAATAAATCTAACACTTATTCGAATGTAATCACTGTTTTATGGTGCCTGGATGTGCTTATATTTAATTATAGTTTCGTAAATTGGATGTGATATTGATTTTGAGTTATAACATATTTTGCAACACGATAACTCATATCTACCTATAAATTATCTTGAGACTTACCTCTTTCGAGAGTTGTTTTTTGAAGTGAACTTGTGTATTAGAACTCAATTTGCCTTCTCAATTGTTAGGAAAACTATGTTTTTTCATATTAGTACAGATATCATATTATCACACTCTAACACAATAATGTTTTTAACTAAAACTTTAAAGAGAACGCGGTCAGTTCATCAAGCTTGGCAAGTAAGCCCATAAAATCTTAACTCCACCGTAGCCAAGCCTTTTACCGGTTACGGTTGGTTTATCTCGAGGATCTTCAAGATAATTGCGAAACATGATCTCTTCAACTGTATTAATTTATAAAACTACGGTGTTGGTATCGGCGTGATCATCTGTTATCCGAGCTCAGCGCTATATTTTATGTTCTTTCGGACGTTTTGTCATCCAAAATTTTAATATCGGGTCGTGTCGCGCAAAAGGATTCGGGATCCATCCCTGGTCAGTAAGCTCTAAAATCTACATCTGATTTGTTCTTATAGATTCACCCATTCATAAGGCTAGTCCATTTGTGAAACACAAAACACAATTGTATACTTGGATTATATCTCCTTAAATAATTAAAGTAAATAAATGTCTGTAACGGATTACAAAGTTTTAATTCGCGGACCATTTCATTTACCATGATTGCATGTGCTATTAAACCATTTACTAGCTCTAATTGTACTTTCTTAACCAACATTCACTGTAATTTTATCTTCTAAACGTAATTGGTTTGATGAAACTGATCTTTTTACCTCCTTTGATATTTCTATAGGCCGCAAGTTCCAGGCAAAATTATACAGAAACCGACTGTTAGTTCTTATATGGTGCGACGAGTTTCGCCCCATTATTTTGTTGTCTCGATATGGCGACATCAATTACGCATGGTGACATTTCAACTGACAGGTCAAACAAGCTATTTTTGTTAGCTACATTCCAAAGAAGTATGAAGTTCAGGTATAACAAGATACTTAAAAGCATGCTTATAAAATACACATTGACTTTTAGAATGTCAATGATACGAATAATTCATTCGAAACATTGCGGACGGTTACTCAGGATCGTTAATACGACGGTAATTCTCATACTAGATACAACATGAATGAGAATTATTGCTGAAGAAATTTTTCAGTCTAAAATTTTTTACTTCGTTTTTGAATAGCAATTCACATTGGTATGTTTTGTCCGTTTATAGTTCAACGAAATATTTTAACAAGCTTTTAATATAATAAAAGTTATTTTAATATTAGAATCCTATATTATCCCTGATAAACATTGGATATAATACGAGAAATAAATAGGCATCCACGTGAAAATTCGAAGTCGAAGTGAGAACTTCCTCCTTTTTTGAAACCGGTTAAAATATTCTTTATGTCTATTCAAAATGTTAGTTTAGAATATGAGTGATCTAATTATTACAATGCCATGTCAAGTCAGATCCATCCAGTAATTTTAGCTTCATCCTCAAATAGATTGAGACCGATAACCGTTTTATTATTTCATGAGTACGTAAAGCCTAGAGCTCGCACCTCACACGAGAGAAATATATAAAAATAAAAAATGTATGCGCGTGTAGACGTGCAACGCGAACTGGAAAAATGCTGACGATTCGCACAAAACACCTGAGCGAAATAAAACGCAGTAGAATTCGCTGTGGGACGATATTATAGGTGTGACGACTTTACGATAAATACCGTCGTACCCACCTACACGATGTTTATTTATGTCCATTTATTTAGTCTAGATAAAATAACAGATGTTAATACCATTATTATTCCTCTGAAGTGTTTTTGTTCCAAGAAAGGTCACATTGTTGTCGTAAGCTGCAAATATTTTCTCTATAGGGTCGGAGAAACCTTGCGGTTGCTTATGCGCGCATAATTGAATAATAGAAACAATGATCATTAAATGCCAAATACATTTAAATAAAAAGGAACACTTGAGTCTCGTATGGCAAAGAGCCAAGAACTTTAAACTCGTAAACACGTAAAGACTTGTAAGAACAATGTAAAAAGTAAAATCGCAAACAATTGCCCGCTTCATCTTAGTGTTGCATTGTTGAACTAAACTTGAAAGCTAAACAACTCAAATTATGCAGCATAATTATATTGATGAATGTTCTGACACTAAGGCGTGTTTACATTAATACAAATTACTAGTTAACCAATTTATCACAAATGGCCAAAATCGTAATAACAATAAAGCAGTAGGTGTCGATTAGATCATCAATAGTTTGACAAGTTTAGTGGAAGTTAACGTGAATCATAATGATTTTGTCATAAATTCCTGACCGGCCTCCTACCGAGTGGCATAATTTTGAGCAAACATACGAAAATTAACTGAAATAAATATGAGAGAAGTCAGTGAACTCCAATTAACGAATCCTGAACAGCTCACAGAGCAATTTAATTCTAAGAGTCCCAGTAGTGCACAATCACGAATTTGCAGTGAACTATGGAACTGAATTCAGAACTGTTATTTTAATAAAATACCACAAAAATATCGAGGTCGGTTCCGGAACACTTGTGCAAAGAATCCGCACATACACTTCACGATGCGCACAATATTTGCGGTATTTCGCAATCGCACGCGCGCGATCCTCGTCCGAACAGATTGGTCGGCGCCGGCGCACTGGCTCGAACGCTGCGCCCTGCAGGACGGCTTTAATTTGAACTTGGAACTTCGCAACACGGGATGCGATTTTGGACTTCTTTTTGCTGGGCACCGGAGCATGCGACGTGATCTTTATTAATTGTTTCGAATACCGAGAGGTGGTCGACCTTTTTGCCCTCGATGCTTTAAGATGTTATATAATTTGCGTAATATAAACAACGCACAAGCATTACGCGTTCGATTGCACTTATGAATAGGTTTAGTTTTCTCTAGACAAAATTAACATTTTAGACTCACATTCCATGAGCCATTGTTAAAGTTAAATACCTAGCTGTTAAATGTTAAATATTCACTATATTATAGTCATCTTCATGGAAATTAGACTTGACATTTGAACAATTATTTAAATATTCTATTTATAAGGATACAAAGGATAAAAAACGTGAGCTTCCACGAAGCCGGCTAAACCCTTTGATGCAGCGATGGCACGGGCGCTCTGTCCCGTCCGTTTTTGCAATAAAAACTCCTTTTAGTAGCCTTAAAAGGAAAGCGATCTCAAAAAATGTTATACAACTTTCCTTTTCAAAGGGATGGGGACGCATTATGTGAAATAAAGTTATCTGGACATAACCTTTTATAGGAGCCGTGAGTCGTATTGCAAAAAGGTCACTTGGAGCGAGCTGGTCATTACATTGAATAGGTCGGTAAAGTTAGGATAAAAGTAGCTATTTATAGCACTCATCCTGTAGGTGTGTTTTAATACTCTTCTATGCATCTGTCTAATTTGGAATAATAATTTGAAATTGATATAATATCTATTTTTTGTTAATAAAGTGCTAATTGAGTTAAATATGAATCTTTATATGACTGCTTTTGATAATTAGTAAACTAAAAAGAATTAAAACCAAATCTACTTAAACTTCCAAATCTCTACTAACTAAAACAAGAGCTTTATTTCTAAATTAAAGAAAAACGTTCTATGTATATAGTTAATTTATTATATCAATGGTCTCTTGTAAACATCTTTTTGCTTTCTCCATCTGTTAAAAAATATATGGCGATGTTGAGAAAGTAGTAATCCAACAGGACAAGCAGTTACAAATTAATTTATACCTTTAACGACCGCCTTGATTTAATTGAGGGCATCGTTAAATAATTTCGTTTCTTAATTTGGTCGTCTTAAGACCCGGGCTAAGGTTTTACAGTAATATGAATTACCATCAATTAATTTACAGTATAGGGTGGACTACCGTTACTGCATGCTCTCAGCCACCTCAAGCATAGCCAGATGATGAGGTCAAGTTCGGAGCTTGTATTTATCCCTAAATTTGGTGGACGTACAGCCATGCGTTTAGATTTTTCTATAATAGATTTTTAGAAAAAAAAAACAAGTATTATGATTTCGACGTAATGTAGTGCAATTTTTATATAAATCTTTTTTACAGTCATTCTTCTTTTACGTCTAACATGTTATAAACCTTATTGGAAAATACCAAAAAAATATTTTACAGTTACAATAATTTCTTTACTTTTACCACCCGTCCCATTCTTTATATTTGATCATTTTATAGTTATTGTTATTTTCATTATAATATTTGGTAACATTATTTTTGTGTGTCCTGCCGATAACATTTATTTCTGCTAAATATCATATCGAGAATAAACATTTATTCCTTCTTTCCAAAGTTAATAACCTAATCATTATTTTGTAGTATCAAGCACAAGCGCAATAGAAACTTAAATTAGCATAAAAACAACGCATAAAAGATAAAGCTTTTAAACTCTAATAGATTCAGTGGCGTGTTAGAGCGCGGGATGGATGCGCGATCCTCGACCAATTACGTCGTTTTAGCGATTTCGCGCTCCTCCTGATGCTAAATTAATTAAGAACGCCACAGATTTGTAAACTATGTAGACATGCCGTTTAATTGTGAGTAGCAATTAATAACGCTTTCTTCACTTTTACACAGACTAGAATTCTTGTGTTTTACTGTGTGTGGATGCCATGGACATACACAATCAATGTTAATATCTTCGTAGTAATAGTAACTTCGTAGTAGTAACTTGGAGTTAGCTAACTTGGAGCTTCTATAACAAACAGTGGGTTCCTGTACGTAGTGTTCTCGTTCCGTGCGTCACCCGAGCACCGACCGCTCCAATAAGTGCATCAAACCGTGATCAGTGACGTAATACTTCCGGCCTCTAAGTATTACCTCATTGTTGGGCTCGGAAGCCCGATGGCCCGCTCCCATTCTTTCAGCCGGTTCAGTGAAAGGGTCCTCCGATATACTTTTACCCTCCCGACGGCGCCCGCACAGAAGCGGGTGCGTACACCGCTCGCCGTCTTATAAATTCGGTGAAATCACTGCGACATCACATTACAAATTCGGCGGTTGTAGCAAACAGCCGTCCGATCAGTGTTATATACATAGTTCTGTGTTGTGATCAAACATTCGAATAGTGGTTTAGTTTCATTAGCGTGACTCGAATTCTAATAAGCAAACAAAATGAAAATCACGGTGAGTGCGCGATTGTGGAGATAAGCGAACTATCAAAAACAAGTGCATAATTAAACTATTACATTTAGCATTATCCTGTAATTTAAACAGTTTATAGATTTTAGTATCTCTTAAAAAATGCGAAAATAATAGTGAAAATATTTATCGGATTTTATCGAGTGTAATTAATTTGGCAGTTAAATCATAGAGGAGATATTTAATTCCGCTCGTAAAAGCGGCAAAAGTGAAATTAAATTTATAATGAAGGCTATAATCTTGAATAGTGCCATGCGGGTCCTCGTTTTTAAGCACGGTAGAAACTCGTTTCGGCATCCCGCTACAGTGTGTTGCATTGATGAAAGTGAAATGAGATGTAGCTCCATGTCGATAAATATATATCGTATTTTTTTTAGATAATTTTAACTTCCGAATTTTGGGATAATATTAAAATTACTCATTTGTTTGCAGGTTGTATTCGTCATCGCTCTGAGCGTATCAACATCATGGGCTATAAAGACAAAAAACGAAGAACCAAAGGATAAAAGGGAAACTCTTGGAGGATATCCATCATCGGGACATTCTTCGCTTAGTTACTCGTCGGCACCGTCTCTCGGTCACGAGGGCGCGAGCGCGATCAGTGTCGGCGCTGGCTACAGCATTGGTGGAGCTAAACCTAGCTTCACTTATGGAGAACCAGCCAGTCAACATGGGTCAGGAGCTGCATACCAAATTTCGTCGGAAGGTCTGCCAGCCAGCGGCCATGCTACATTACAACTTGCACCTATAACACTTCAAGCTAGCCAGGGTCATGGAGGTCTCGTGTCCAGTGACCTGTCACAACTCATGAGCCAGCTCTCTCACGGCCTCAACTCCGGAGCTATTTCTTTACCGGGCGGACAGGACGCAATTTATCAATTCGCAGGACAGACTGCTCAAGGTCAAGGCGGTCAAGAATTCTCTTTCCCTCAGTTTACATATGGAGCACCTAAATTGCAGCAGTACACTCTGGGTGAACAGAGTCATGCATCCGTTCCAGCTTATGCCGCAGGTACAAAGGGACTTGGATCATACAGCTCTACGGGACCCGTCTTGTTCACTCCATCTGAATCACAAGGTTCCGCTCCGCTGAGTTATGGTGGTCACAGCTCTGGACAATCATACATTCAGCCAACCCTCCCTCTTGGCGATTCAGGATTATCAGGTCTTTCCTTAGGAGGATCTGGACACTCATTTGGTGGATCTTTAAAGCATATCGGCGGCGGTTACCTGCCCCCAAGCAAAACTTCATTCAAACCATCTACTTTCCTCGGTTCATCAGTTCAAAGTGAGGGACATGGTCTGTCTGGTATTTCTGGTTCATACGGTGCCCCTTCATTTTCCAGCTACCAACCTTCATCTGGCAGTCACGGTTTATCCCTAGGATCTAGCCACGGTCACAGCGGAAGCTTCGGGGGCTCTTTGGCTGGATTTGGTAGCGGTTCTTCCAAATTTGTTGCACCTTCTTATCTCCCACCTAAGTCCTCGGAAGGTAGTTTTGGATCTCTAGAATCTCTTGCAGCTTTCTCTTCCGGTGGACACTTGCCATCTCCCCCTGGTACAACCTATGGTGTGCCCACTAGCTCGTATTCCGCAGGTAACGCTCATACAGCATCTTCCAGCCCTCAATATTACGTCACTAAGCATTCTTCTCCTAGCAGTTTCGGTCTTGGAAGCTCATCTTTCAAAGGTCCAATTTCCAGTCACGGTTCGTTGAACTCTTTCTCTTCCGGACCTAAATATAGTTTTGGGGGCCACAGCAGTTCCCGTTATGGACCACCTAAAGATGCTTCGGGCGCTTACAGCGAAAACTCATACAATACGATCAAATATAGCGAGGAACTGAAGCCCCACCACCATTAATTAAGGAGCGCACCAAAATTACAGTAGGGTCACAAGTGGAATATTATTCTTGTAAATATAGGGTAAAGATGCATGAGGGTTAGTGGATACAGAACAAGAACTGATGTGCGGGTGGAAGTAAGCGAAAGCGTTGCAGTTGTTTGGTGTTATTTATTTGTGTACGTTCCGCTAATTACCGGTGCGAGCGGCCGCTTTGATTCTCGCTGTCAGTCAGCTGTGTACGTGTTTTGGATAATCGTAGGTGTGCTTTCTTTTTACGAATTTTTACGCAATTATATCGTGTCTGTAATGACCATCTCGATGCTTTGAACTGATTATCGAGTTGTAAATCGAAATATATTTTGTATTCTAGAAAATCCACCATAGATTCAGATGTAATAAGAGCGAATACACAGTGATTTTCTGTAAATACTAGTGATTTAAGATAGATATTTATTATTAACTATTTACGTAAGTTGTTATTGTTGCCAATAAAATGTTACCGAAATATTTGAATTTTATTCATACCCTTAACATTTCCGTGTTGTAATTTCAGAAAGTAATAAAATATATTTATTTGGATAAGGCATGTTATACAAAAGCTTATTTGAACCAATAATAAATTGACATGTAATTGTTATCTTAAATAATATCTTCCATGCAGAAGTGTCATAACGAACTGCCTCTACAAAGGTAAAATATTGGGTATAAGGTTGCAAATCGATAGATTGCATATATCTAGCCGTAACGTGGGCTGAGGAAACTTAATACCAGCTTTATCCGTTTCACTTGCAAGAAAGTGAGGAAATTCAAACTGTATAGCGACAGCGACTAAAGCGGCTATTGGATTTGTGCCAGCTGACTTACATATGAGGCGATCATTTTAGTCTCATGAGTGGCAACGCACGATAGACTTCAGATAGAATCTTTGTTTTAAAGGATTAGGTTACAGATGTCCAAAGGCGACAGTGACCACTTTCCGTGAGGTACTAGATTCTAGTTTGCTATTTCAAACTGAAAATCCAATCCAAAACAAAAAAAAATGTGAAATACACTAATTAAGCAAACACTTTTAATTGTAAGTAATAAATAGTTCATTACGCACATTTCGATCAAGATTGATAGTTACATTATGTTATTTACAATCTCATTCTCAGTATAATAACAATTCAACAAACACATTAGGCGAACGTTACGCATTCTCGAGTTGTGTAAACTAAATGTTATTTAATACTTCACGGTCGAGGGGACATGTAGATCTCAGATGGAAGTCAACCGCATTCACTTCCGAATGCTCGGATGTTACGTAACTGGTTGTTTTTATCTTATTATATGTTTTCATTTCTAATTGATCGGATGTTCGAACTTAAATGGGAAATTAGAACGATTACGAAATATAATGACGGCTTGACATAGTTTTACTCCGGAAGTAGGTAGGTACTTACTAAAGGTTTTTTCTTGTTTTAACGTTATGTTGTAAGTTACTAGAGCATTAAAATCGGAAGTTCTCAGCGTTAAAAATAAATTAAAAAAAATATTTGGATTTATAAGTGCTAAAATTATTTCTTGTATTCTCTCAAAAACTACTATATAATTTTCTTCCGGAATTCTGCTAAACTGAGCATTGTTAGAAAAATAGCAATATTAGCCAATTCTGTTAGAATCGTTAACATCGCATAACAGCCATTACATCCACTTTGATACTTCATTGTTCATAAAAAATGTAATCGTTTACGGAACATCGAGCATTCCACTTCACACCCGAATGATACATTGTTTGTCAGTTACGCTTAACTTACAATAAGCGATATCCGTTGCTTATAAATGAGGCATAATCGATTATGTCGGTTCGTCGATAAAAAGTAACGCCTAAGGTTCAATGAGCAACGTAATATTT
>DWIJ01000041.1:0-16003 GCA_018248315.1 Chioides albofasciatus
AAGCTTTATTATAACTAACTTAATATTACTCTAAACCTATCTTATATTAGGGCGTCTTAGCTACACACTACATCACTTTACCTACATATCAAAAGTGCTAAAGCACCTTCACATCTATTTCTGCCTCATAGCAGGGTAGAATTTCAGGTAGGTAACAATGAAATGCAGTATTAATAAATGTAAGAATCCAAAAATGATTCCTTGACAAATTACATGACATCAACCATATGAGAATAGTTCAAAACCATGAAGAATCCTGCCATCTTGAAGGTGTCACCACGTTTCCCTTTGTCGTTAGGGAAAGAATTAATTAGTAACACCTTTAGGTGGGTACCTAACAACTTTAAGTACCTTATATGTATATGTGAAGTCAGAAGTTATATGTGAAGTCTAAGCTTTAACCTGGAACTCCAGCTTAAAGTTCTCAATCCATACAACGTGGTTAAATATTCAGACTTCGTTTAATACATATATATAGACCGTGGGTTGGTCTGTATGTAGGTGGCGTGGCTCCGGAAGCGATATCAGCATGCCGGCGACCGCGCGCGTGTTTACTGCACGATTGAGCCAATCCAATGCCGGAGCTACTGACTCCATACCGTCGGAGGATGAAGGAGATTCCAAGACTGACAGGAAGATCCACAGATTTATCTACGTAGTTGCATACTAAGTTTCAAACGATTTAATTTTGTGTGCTGTAAATGCGATGACATCACCATTTTTGTGATTATCAATAGGTCGAGTTTGTCGGTCGGCCACAGAAGCACCGCTATCCCTGAGGAATAAGTTGGAGGGCCTCGAACAAGTATGTCTCCCTTACCACACCTTTCAAACCAGAATACAGCAGTGCTCAAGACTGCTGTTATATGGCAGAAATAGGTGTGGCGGTGGTTCCGCCGGAGTCGAACCACAGAGGGTCCTACCACCTTCAAATTAGTGTCTATGTCTTGCCTAACAATCACATTTCACTTTCACATCTGGGGACACGGCAGTGCCCCCACCAAGTCGAGCTACATATATCAATACTATCCAACACCTCACAACTCATCTCATACAAAATAAGTATAAAAATCAATTGGTCTCGTTCGAGCGACATCCATGGTCACAGCAGCACACGAAGCGGCGGTGCCGGCGTGTTTGGTCGCTCAGACAAATATTTAACAACCGGTCCGCTATCCGTCAACATTTAACAGCTTACCACGTAGCTTCGGGGTAGCCTTAAATTTTCTAAGGAGGCACCAGACTTAGTTTAAGTAGCGAGTAACTACACAAACTATCATCATCATCAACAACCCATTACTGTTCCACTGCTGGGCACGGGTCTCCTCTAAGAATAAGAAGGATTAGGCCATAGTCCACCGCGATGGCCAAGAGCGTTCACATACCTTAGACATTTTTTTTATAAATCTCTCAGATATGCCGCTTTCCTCGCGATTTTTCCCTTCGCCGTTAAAGCAAGTGATAATTAATTTCTAATACGCACATAACTTAGAAACATCAGAGGTGCGTGCCTAGGATTCGAACCTGGAACCCCTCGAATGAGAGGCCGAGTTCCTTAACCACTAGGCTATCACGGCTTCGTATACTTCGTAACTATACAAGTTGGTAGACTCCCAATTGAATTTAGTGAAATAATTTAGAAAAACAAACAACTTTTAAGGTCCGATTAGTTCTTAAAATTTTCTGGAAATAAAATCTTCCAAGGCTTGCTTATTTAGAATTGATGAGTTCTTTTTAAAGGAACCTTTTAACATCCTCAAACAATAAAACCGTAAACAAACTTGCGAAATGTACCTTTATATAGTAGAAGTAGTAGAATGTAATACATTCTCGTTGTAAAGTTAGCAGAACTCTTCGTTAAATCGCTACGTTCCTGCGTTATTGCAGCGAAGTAGCGCTGGTGGCTTCTAGTTTAAACAGTAGTAGCTCTTTTTTACAGTCCAATCTAAACGATATAGTAGGTGGGCTATTTGATGGAATGTAGTCACTGTCGCATATGAGCCTTTTGTAAGAGATAAATGCAACATAGTCCTTGCAAACTACGTTTAGGTATAACTCGTCTGTATCTTTGATACTGGCTGGGTATATTCTTCTCGTTCCCGCGCGATGGTAAATAACTTGTTTACAGAAGAATCATTAGATTATTACAGTACCTACTGAATACTGTACGAATGACTACGCAGAGAGACATAGTACCTAAGTAAGCTAGCGATTTTGAGACTTCGGTTATTAATTTTCCGTGATCGATCTACATACCTATCTACCTCTTCATTCGTTTCTTCTATTACACCAAATTCGACAAAAGTATCAATAAGTACGTGAACACCACCGTCAAAACATCTGAAATAAAAGCTGACAAAAACTAAAGTCAGTCAAAATCAACCGACCCTTGAACAGCGCGCACCGACAAAAAGTCAGCCGAAAAGCATTTTCACTCGCCCTTTATGTTACAGTAAATACCAAGTAAATAAATAAATACGAGTTGGCGCGTGTTTTTCGCCAGATTGGAGCAATTACGCCCACTGGGCGCGTCTGTATGAAACAATATTTCGATTTGTTGGTCTTTTGAATGTTTTTCGCACCGTCGCTGGAATTGTGCGCTGTTTAAAAGTAAATTAAGCGTTTTCGTGTTGATGAGAGCACTACTTCGTAGTGAATTGTTTAAATTTATATTTGAAACAAAACTATGAATACTTAATATTACCATAGACTTTTTTTTTTCTATTAGTAAGTAGGTGATTTATGAAAGAGGTATTTATGAATTTTTCGAGGTATTCCAGCTTAGTCCTTAGGGGTAGTGGCGCGTCTGTGGCCGACCTGAAGTAAGAATCTAAACATATCTGGGGTTGATTGTAGATGTCCATGGGCAGCAGTAGCCCCTTACCATCAGGTGGACTGCATGCTCGTCTGCTACTTCCATATTATAAAAAAGGTAGGCGAATTTACTATTCCTCAAAATTCTGATAAAATAAGTAAATACTGCTACATTCTAGTTTGAATAGTAACCTATGGGACATTTCCATTATTGTTTTATCTGCTCTTAAATTGAATCCATATAACAACATGGACACTTCATGCAACACCACACAAACAAGATGAAGCCCTGAGAATCACTCCAATCACTCCGAGCGAATAAACATTCAGCCCCAAATTAAAACAGATTCTCCATAGGCGAACGCAGATATCCCCTCATCTGTCATTTGAATGCCGCACACAGCCTTATAATAATAATTGTATTTTTTTTATAGTTGTGTGTACGTTGAATAAATAAATGCAAACAAATAATGTAAGGTTTTTGTAGTTACTGGTACTCGCTTCACCAGTTTTACATTTGTCTTATTGCAAGATCGATACATTGTACCTACCTAAGCATGCAGTAACTTACTGCCAGTAAGGTATATAACATTTACATTTAGTTGTCTGAAATTGACGTTTTTTTTACCGTGAATACTAAGAGCACAGATAGACTTAATTACTTTAGTCACTAATTAGAAGTGACTCTATGATCACCAGTGGACCTCAAGACTAAAGCAAGAAAACAGAATTTAAACCTTAAAAACACAACAATAAATAAAAACAATAGGTAAAACTATCGTATCATTTTGCTACCCTATCTCAATCTGTCCTTAAAGTACACAGTGATCTTACAATAATGAACATCATATGCTATATCTCCAGCAGTTCGGGGCGCGTCTAAACACGTACCCTGTGGAGTGGCAGCCAGCCCTCCGTCCTCCTAATGAAGTGGCGCACGACCGCGCCGCCACACGCCACCTTTATGAACGGACCGCGTGAACACAAATAGGCAAATGTTATTGCGAAAGGGGGCATTGTTTTTGGAGCTTTTTAAAATTTGAACTAAAGGTGCAAATTAAAGGTTGGCGTTTATTAACGTGTGAAACAAATATGATGAAATATTTTTGCATTTTTTACTTGAACAGTACGAGTACTTAGCGCTGTTGCAATTGCGTTTCTCTTTTAGTTATGTGAAGAGGATATAGCAGATTATATATATTTCTACATTTATACACGAGGCCCATATCCTCCTCTGGCTCTAAAACTATCCCCAGAATTTTTATAGACGGTAGCACTTTGCATTAAGAATTTATGATTACTTAGATATTTTGCCACTTCTGAAACACGAATTTTTAAACAAAGCTGAAATATGAACTGAAATGTGAAGTAAACTAACAAGACTGAAAATTTATTCGACAGAATATAACTTTACCACCTAAGTGTCATGTGATTTACCCACGAAGTTACATAGACCTATATAAAAGAAGTACCTACTTATTTGCTGCATATAGCTGTGTTAAACACGGAAGGTTCTCGTAGGTACCTACTCCTTCATCCGGGTGTCAGTATAATCTCTTCATCCCCCTTAAAATGAGGCGAGTAAGCCGGAGAGAGTGGGTGTCTCATCTTAAGGAGGCGCTCGGCGCGGGCTAATATTGTTGAAATATTGATTAATATTGTCGCCATGTTGGATTGGCCCTTGGCGGAAGCGACGCCGGAAGCGCGCCCTCTACCGGATAACGTTCCGGTTTAGATACGTTTTTGTTCCTATTGTCGTGTCGAGAGCGGCCTCGAGAGCTCTTCGAAAATGTGGAGCATTTTTATAACGCTTTTCATATTTATATCTACGCTGTGCTCT
This sequence comes from Chioides albofasciatus, assembly GCA_018248315.1. Taxonomy (NCBI): domain Eukaryota; kingdom Metazoa; phylum Arthropoda; class Insecta; order Lepidoptera; family Hesperiidae; genus Chioides; species Chioides albofasciatus. Next base: position 4,655 of record DWIJ01000041.1, read on the forward strand.
CAAGTGGAATGCGGTTTTATATAGAATTTTTATTCGGAAAGCATTTTATTAAAATTTGTATAAGATTATCAGCGTGTAACGAAACGTGAACACTTTTTTAATTTTATTGAACTATCGACTCTACATTTTTTAAACATGTTTTGTTGTCAATTGTAAAGCTGATATCCAAAATAAATATGAAAATATCAGAAATATAATTCCTATATTACTACGATCTCTTCCAACTTCTAAACTTATTTTGGTCACTTTGGTTTCTGTACTCTTATATAGACAGGTACAAATAATTTATCCAAGTATTTCTTGATTAATGTGAATACGTGATGTGCACTTTTGAAAATCCCATAATATTTAATTTAAGTACTTCTGTAGTACTTTGACTCTGGATTGGACTCTGTCATTATCATATGAAGAATTTGCCAAATTACGAACTTTGGTTGGCAAAAATTGGATAAACCGACTATCAATAAAAAGGGTAGGTTATTAAATAGAAAAAAAAATTGTACGATTAAACCAACAAATGTTAAAGACTGCTTTAACAATTCGTTATAAATACGTTACAGCGTAACAACATCAATAACCTCACTTTAAGCCGACGCATTGGGGCGCCGAGCGAGTGGTAAAACGTTCTAAACAATGAAAAATATTTAAAAGCACACCACGAACTTCTGGACGCTCAATTGAACAGCAACCGAGGCGTTTTAAATGTATTTACAAAGAAAACAATAACCACTCAAATACATACGACTAACGTTTTGCTATAGACCGCCTAACAACGGCTTAAACCTTCAGCTTTCAAATATTTATTCGTAGCTCAAGAGGACTGTTATTAAGTATTTACTTAACAATAAATTGGTATATGAGCAATTGAGTACTAGAACAATGAATTACTACATAATAGGTCTTTAATATTTTTTTCGGTTCAAGTGCTTTTTTGTTTTGTGTTGTATAGATGCAGTCCTAATTGGTATTTAGTATGGAGATATGTTTCTTTTGAATACTGTTTTTTTGGTATATTGTGAATAACAATATACTATCTCCCACGGACGTCTGTAATCAACCTCAGGTAAGATACGATTTCTAGCAGAGGTCGGCTACAGATGCGTGGCTACCCCTGTGGACTGCCAGTGAAAATTATGTCTCCATTACCCTCTATTACCCTTAAAACAGAACACAACAGCGCTTAACTGCTGTTTTTAGGCAAAAATACGTGTGACGGTGGTGCCGCTAGCATCGAACCACAGATACTTCTACCACATCAAACGATGGCAGAATACTAGTATTCAATGTAGTAATAATATTACACACTTATTTTCCAGTTAGTAGTAACATCTGTCCTGCCAGAGTACTCGAACATTTATCTTTTTCTTTGTCTATAGCATAGTTTATTTCGAATAGGATGTTTAAATGGGTTTGCATCCCGCTGACTTTCCGAGCCACTGAAGGCGCCTGCAATTGCGGACACATAAGTATCGTATTGTTAATTCCATCACCCGCGCTGCAAATCAACTGATCTTCGTTCAAAGCGTGCCAATTCTTTTTTTGGTCGTAAGGTGGTACCTACTCGTTATTCCCTAAAAGTTTTGTTAAATGTTTACCAGCCGCTTTTTGCCAATACATTTAAGTAAGCTCACTTCTTAACATCCACTAGTAAACACGTACTACATATAAATGAATTATCATCAAAATTTAAATAATTGTATTTTTATGTTATGATATAAAAAACATATTGGCGCTTAAGAAAATGAAATATAAATAAATTATTTTGCGAGTGAAAAATCTTAGAAAATTTAAAGAATCATTCATCATATTCGTGATTCTAGAATATATTTTTAATTTTGTGGCATTAACTAAAATTAAATGAATGAGAATATAATTATGTACCTATTATATAGGTACTCATTACATATCATAGACATAATATCACAGTTATATGTCTAGTAGATTCAACAACACAAAGTAGAAATTCGACTATAAACTTCAGATGGAGAGGGAGTAAAAATATCTTGGTTTTTGATACAGGACTCGTGCCGTAGTTTTTAATTGCATTCGTTTGGACAAAACACGATTTTGCGTTTCAACGAAACTTACCAGCCTATTAAAAATATCTACTGTAATGCTCCATGCATCTGCGTCGTAATTATTTTAAAACTGCCAAGTGCTTTCAAGCACTACTTGATAAATATGTTACAATTATTTCATAGCAACTATAATATGATTATTACTTGTGTAATTTGATACTCAGGTACCTACCTATTTTATAATTTGATTTGAACATTATCTATTATTCACTTATTGCATTTACTAAGTTTGTCAGTAACTGTCTCTTACATTCATACAAAATATACTTACCTACTTAAGTAATTGATCTAAATTAGAGTAATGAACTCATTGAAACGAGTATGCAATTAAATATTCAAGGTGCTTCAATTTTACAAATTGATATAATCCTCACATACGACCGTTTGCTGCTCGATTTGTCCCAATTTACAAAACAATCCGACATCGTTCACCCCCACAAATCGCTGTCATAATGAGATTCCGCGCCAAACGGCACCGAAACTTTTTTTAATGCATCTGTCGCAGGTCGCTCGTGTCCATTCTGCCAATTCTTTTTACTTTTTTCCACACTCCTTTGCGAGTTACAAGTCGATCCGATTTGTCACCGGGGGGTCGGATTGTGCGATACTAACGATTACTTTTGAGTTTTGTTATTTGTTAAGGTTATTGCACGTCCGTTCGTCCTTTAATTGTCCGATGTGACGGATTTGCGATTTTAACGCCATTCTGACACATTGTGCGGACCATTTCGGATAGGAAAGAGGATTAGAGAAAGTAACTGACAAAAACTAGACAACGAAGTTTTAAACATGTTAATCCCTTTTTACCCCGTCTATGTTAATTTCAAGCAATGTGTTAGTTTTTATGTCATTGTCCATAGTATTTTCTTTATTAAATAGCGTAGCGATCTGAAATAGTTAATTTAAACATACGATAATATATTATTTGAGGAAACTATTCCATATTGTTCAATGTTTACTGTAAAATAATGTTCAACATTTGAACATATGAAATTGTTAGTCACATTTTCCACAAAATAAAATAAGCCATAAACCAACTAAGCATATTGGTACATCAATAATAAGAAATGTTGCGTGTCATCTCTTTGCACCATTTCAAAATTCACACGAGAAAAGCAATTACCCTTCGCTTTCCAGACTTGCGACGTGATACGAGCTCATGAATAGCAAATGTAACCAACAAGCCTCCGGAGACTGGATCAATAAATAAATCATCTGCCTACGTTCCTGGAGACGTATCCGATTTAATTAAGTCTTTACGAGCATTTGCGACACGTGAGGCTGAATGGCTGAGCGCCTCCGCTTTGTACGACAACTAGTGTCGCATTGTTGCCAGTCAGTGGGAGGTTGGCCCGGTTTCTGAGCGCACCTGTCCACGACATCAGAATCTACATCGGTCTTAAGTCCCAAACCCTAAAGTCCAATTCCAAACACATTTTTTCATGCGTGGGCTCTAACGAACGTCTCAATATGGTGCGACGACGTGTTAAGATCGCATTGTCGGTGGCTGACAATGGCGATAATTGATCGTGTCGAGCCTGCCTCGCAGATGCCGTCGGCGCACCCTTTATTCGAGGCTTGTTACATAGATACAAAATTTATTTCGTTTGTTTAGATGTCTTTATGTAGGTTATAGCTGTTGGAAGTAAATCTTTTGACACGTCGACGACTGGCCTCCGATGTTACGTGTTTTTGTGGAGTCATCCGATGAAGTTCCTGACGTTTCGATTTACTTTTCTCAAAAGGAACGTCAATATTTCTCCGAATTAGACCGCAAATGTTTGACTTTATAAAAACACATCTTCCATAACGAGATATTAATATTCGAATGCCTATTTTCGAATTTAGCGACAACGACAATAGAAAATTTGTAATGGACTACTTAAATATTTAAAAAACATTTTGTAACGAAACATTTAGTTAAACCACTCTGTAACAATAAAATACGTCGTATTTAGATACCACCCTCGAAACAGCAAATCTGAAAACAAAACATGAATCCGACAAACAAGTACCGGACAATAGCACTCGTCATTATCAAAACATTACCCCGCGTCTGTCTGCGGGGCGCCAATTATTTCGCTGGCAACCCCATCACGCGATGATTACTGCGTTGGCAACACCGTTACACTCGTTTGTCTTGTCTTGCCGCGTGCGGCCGTGGTGCGCCACGCGACTCTGTTTTTAACTTTAAATGACGATTATCATTCTGTTGTGCGAATAAATAAGTACAAAATAGTTGTTGCTTCAATTTCTGGGAAATGTGTGTGAACTCTTTTGTCTATGACCACATTATCATTAGGTAGGTATTGGTAAAGTAGGTAGCTATTGATTCGATGTTTCGGAGAATGTATGAAAACTCCTTTGCCAATGACCAAAAAGCAGTTTAAACACACCTTATATTGGTGTCAAATGTTAATCATATACACTATACACTGTACACTGTTCAACTGTTTCACACAAATTAATGGTTGACAGTCGCCAACAAGCGTTTCTTTAATATTTTTTGCGGAATATAGCTGTAATCAATCCCGAAGGATTGGGGTCCTATAAATCTACCACAGATGTCTCCTATATCTGTTTTACCATAATATTTCGAATCCTAAACAGGTGTGTTAGTTGATATGATCAAAAGCTTATTTCTGCATAGGTAGGTACCATTAGTTATTTAGTTCTGTAACCTACACCTAAGTTTATTCTTTCTTGATAGTCTAAGACATATAATAATGAAACGGACGAAACTCTAAGGAAATTAGGGCTTCGAAACTTACTGAACCCATTCTTGCACTAAGATTTCCTGTGTTTTTTATAGATCAAGAGAATTACAAAAGAAAACCCAGAACAGACGAATGAACAATTGATACGTCGGCCACGATTACATAGACATTATTGTGGTGATCACTGTAGGTATATAGTTTTATTAAATGATCGGGCCATTATTTAGAAAATTAGATCTTTAATATTTAAAACCAAATTATTATTAATTCGTCGTTACTCTAATATATTCTACTTAGCACTTAAGCTATTATTTCAAATCCACCGAGCTAGCAAGGACCACTCCAGTCAGCTCCTTAGTTATGAGCGTCGGAGCAGATTTTCCCAACACTCGACCATTCAAACTAATCTGTATAACAAACATAATGATCTCGAAACAATTAGTATCAGGCGGGAGCACATTCACAAAGCGACGTGTTTCACGCAAATAGCCTTAATCTTCGATTTGAGCACAGGGTTGCCACATAAAAAATATTAACAGACTGACAGAAACGCATTCTTTTTAAAAGGTAGTAGGTATTGGACCATAAATGTACATAAGTTCATAGTTTGTACAGATAATATACCGAGTTTAATCAATTTTTAAGCAAATTTAAGTCATCGAAACATAACAGACTTTTTTATTTAATTGTAGATTTGATGTTAAATTTTTACGAAAAATTATATGGTAATCTTGTGGTACTGTTTCAAAAATTGGAATTCTACTTATATAAATAATTTGTTTAAGAAAAGTTAAATAAATTGGCTTGAGAAAAGTCATGTTAATTGGCAACCCTAGCCATGCCTCTCCCTTGTTTGTGACGTTCACTCGCGATTAAACATCCAATATTCCTTCCCGCCCTTTGTCACCGACTTCACAAGTCGCCACTCCACCGCTCACTTTCATTCCTTCATTCTTTCTGTTCTTATAATTCTAATTGTGGGAAAGAACACTCCAATTTTTGCAATTTATCGAACACGATTGTGGGAATCGTTTTTTCATAATGCGCCAGTTTGAACACAGTCATTAATGTTTATTCGAAATTCAATTCGTCGTTAATTGCACGGGAATGTGTTACGAAAATCATTGTTCAGTTTCAAGTACAATGAATGGAAATCGGCAGTTTTAAACAATTAATTGTTGTTAATGATTTTTAAAATTCTTGCCGTTTTAATGAAAATTACTGGGTGTACCTACATATATTTAAAATTGTCTAGCTATAAGTAGTTCAATTACTTTTGATAAGACTGAAGAAAGTGTAGCTTATAGCTAAAGGCCTTACTAAAACACAAAATTACTTACGACAACTTACGTAAATTAAAATCGATTACGATTGATGCTTTATAGTTTCAAAACTATGATACATTTCAAATATCCTAACACATATTTTGCTGAGGTTGTTACTTCTCGCAAATAATTACAAAAGAATGTTGATCCATAGTCAAACTTTCGAAGCCTCAGGCAAAAATCAAAACAAACGAGTGAATAAATTAAAAAATACCAGCGAACGATAATGCAAATAATTACTGTAGCATAATATTTTTTGAATGTAATCCGAAAATTAAACAAAACGCTGCACAAACTAAAAGTTGAACCGACAGGGTGGTAACAGGCGATATGTTTTCTTTAGAGGATCGGTGGCGCCGCCCGGGGGCATGCCGGCCGGCCTCGCGTTCGAAAACAATTAGTGCTAAAAAATAAAGAAACGAGCGCTTACTGAGGCAGGGCGGCCTGGGGCGCGGCGGTGGGAACCTCATTGTTTCTCGACGAACACATTCAGATTGCTCACTCGCAAGCCCCTGCGCCGGCGCAGACACCCGGTGTCGTTCGGAGTCTATCGCACGGCCGATTTGCGATCAAACGCCCATATGGCGAATTAGAGCCATTGTTCCCAAGTTCATTTGGTTTGTTGGTGGTTATTTAAAAACATTTGTTCGCTGTTGGCACTCTTTGTTGTTTGTGAATTAAATTCGATCGCAGTTTGCAGGTTCGTTGCCGGAGGTTGTAACGTATTTCACAAACTTCGAAGTCTGCTTACTCATATACCTATGTTATACGGAAGCTTTAGGTAGAGTAGGTAGGACTGCGATACCTATTTGTGGCTAACGCATCTGTAGCATAATTATTATGTTGGTGCCTTTCGGATCTTGCCGTGACAGTCCTGACTTACTATTTACCATTAGATGAACTACATACCTACTTAATTGCTAATTCTATAACATCCTTTACTTAAAACACACGCAATTTAACTTTTTACTGCAAGCTTAAATTTTACCAACAATAAGACATTATGTTTCTACAATTTATAATCAAAATATAACAAGAAGACCTGTAAACCCATCACTGTATTTTTTCCTATTTCTTATAACGTTGTAAACGTTGTATCCAAACATTTAGATTCCAATTTTTTCACAACTCAATCACTTCACCGATAGTGAGGAGCATAATCGTCACCACTTATCAGCGACACTCGATTCAGTCGAGATGTGATCACAATCTGGCGTCGTCGAGAGCCATCCATCAGGGTATCTCCGGAAGGGGAGGAACAGGGACAGGTGGACTGTTTGGATCGATTTTTTCTGTTTAATAATTAAGCACGCGCTAAAAGAACGCCGAGAGCTGCGGACAATCGCGACGATCGCACGTTCAGCCCTCTCGCTGGTTTGTTCCTGTTAGCACCTCATTACAAATACAGATGTTTTTTAAATTTATTTTGCATTCAAATTTGATTGAAAGAGCAGCAATAGCCTAGTGATTGAAACTGGACCTCTCGATCGAGGGGTGCAAGGTTCAAATCCCAGGCATGCACCTCTGATTTTTCGAAGTTATGTACGTATTATAAATTAATTATCAATTGATTTAACGATGAAGGAAAACATCGCGAGCAAGAATACCTGAGAGCTTTATTGAATAAAATCTCAAAGGTATGTGAAGGCAACCAATACGCACGCATGCGGTGGTATATGGCCAAATCCTTTTTATTCTGAAAGGAGACCCGAACCCAGCAGTGGGACAGTAACAGGTTGTTCATGATTGAAATTTAAAAAATACGCAGTAAACTGATGCCACAGTAAACCTCATATTATGTTCTATTTCCCATATATTGAACATCCACTAACAAATATTCACAAATAATCCCTTTTGAATTTCCCCGTAAATCCTTTGCTAGGGTAGAATCTCTAAGGTAACGTAGGTAACGTAACCAAGCTAGAAATAATCCTCCTCCAGGTACAAAAGGAACAAACCCTCTCATGTTTGGCGGAGAGGGCGGAGGGCGAGCGCGTGTCGAATCGCCGCGCTCGGCTCCTAGCAAGTGGCTAATTGACGCACGTGTCTCTATTGTTTCAGATTACTTCTGATGCGCCAGCAGGAGCAATGCCACATTGCGAGATAAACGCCCGTTAAACATGCATGTGCATAATTGTAAACACAATGAGCTCTTCAGTTTTTGTCTGAGGTCCTCAAATAATGTTGCTGTCTTTAATAAGTATGGAGATAGGTATCTACAATTGCTATTTATTATAGCTGTGATAGCTTAGTGGTTAAGAAACTCCCCTCTGACTTTTGTAAGTTAACATTACAGGAAAACATCGCGATGAAACCTGCATAACTGAGAAATTAAAAAAAAAACTCAAAAAAATCTTAAAGATATGTGAAGTCTACCAATACGCAATTGGCCAGCGCGGTGGACTATGGCCTAATTCTTCTCATTCTGAGAGGAGGCCCTTGCCGAGCAGTGGACCAGTAAAGGGTTATTGATGATGATGTTCTAGAATAGTGCATTACTAGTTACATATTATGGAAGTAGTAAACGAGCATACATGCGATTGCACGTAGCCACCGCCGTCCATGGACATTTTAACTTCCAGATAAATCCAGGATAAGTCCTGAGGTCGCCCATATTCAAGCATTGGTACCCCTAAAGACTAAATTATCACATCTCGTCAATCTTATTGTCGGCGAAGTCGATAACCTTCATTGGCTTAACTTGGCTTTCTTTTTCATGTCAATATTTTTTTATGGGATAATAATTAACAAAATAATACAACCATTGAAATTGTCACTATCAAGGCGATTGCAAAACATGTTTTTGCGGTACTTTTATACTCGAAAATAATTGATAAAAATTTGTTTAGTACATAATATACTTTTATTTATACGGCTCAACATATTAATAAAGTAGGATAGAGTTTAAAATATAATAGTGCAATACAGTATAATTTTGCGACTGCTACTGCCATCTATATCATCGAACTTGCACTATAGTGCGCCATCTAGTGTTGAGTAGCAGATTGAGCATGTGAAAAAAACACGCAATAAAATTTAATTTCAGAAAAAGAAAAATATCTATTAAATTAGTAAATAATCGTCTTAAACGAAAGTAACTTTAGTGATTCTACTTACATTATGAAAACACTTAGCTTCCCCGCATATCACATAATGCTTCATAAATGGGTCATATTTTTACTAGCGGCCATTTTTCAAAACGGCGGTTATATTTCCCTCCAAATGTTACCCACGAGTCGCCAAACAAGCAACACGAGTCGGTCGCAATCTGTGAAAATAAGTAAATTGCGTCTCAGGTTATCCGAAGATCTCCAACGTAACCTGACCTAGCTACACGTTATAGAAAGGTTCATCAACATAGCTTGATAAACTGGACGGTTTTGTACTCAAGTTACGAATTACGATCAACAGAGGGCCAGCAAATATTTGATGACGGGTAATTGTCATACGAGAAGAGTTCTCGATTTACATTGCTCTTCGAATCTTCGTTGACCCTTGGAATAATTTGACAAAAGATGGGTGCTATTTTTTTTAGAAATGCTCTTATTGTAACTATATGTTACAATAAATACTCGACACAATTTTACTATATTTTCCCATAAAATATTTTATTGTAATAAAACAAACCTTATTTTAATGTGGTAGAATCGTCATTTTAAAACCTAGGCATAAATGTAACGATATAATATTTAAGCAACTGGCGCGAATAATAGAAATATAATAACGATGATAAAGGTACTTTAAAGTCATTATTGACATTATTGCTGTCACTGATTTATTAATTACATAACATTTTGATTGTTATTATTTTAATTTGAAGCCTTAAATATGAACGTGCACAAGTTATGGGAGTATAAGGAATGTGTTAATGTAAACGGAATGATGCTCACAAATGAACTGATTTCTTTATTGCAGAATTCGTTAACTTTGCTGCAGGTCGAGAATCATTTTATAAATATACAATACTGGGGACAGATTTACGCAGTAGACGGAGATTACCATATTGCTGTTGGCATTGATAAAGACGCCATCGATGACAGAAAGTACTTCTACTCTACCGATTTTAAGTTCTGGGGATTATTACCTAAAGCGAAGAAGAAATATAAAGTGCTATCCCTCCTCTCTACTTATCCTTTCCGCGGAGATCCCGCCTTGAAAATCAAAGTTCTGGATGAAAGCTTAGAAGAAAACAATCCGGATAGATGTCAGTTCATGAAAGAAGAGAAACGACTCGCCGCAACAATAAGCAACATATGCGATGAGGCAGAAATATGCGCGAGAGGGCAGCTTATCAAGCAACCGGACGGTACCGTGATCATCAACCCGAACTATTACGGGCTAACTCTTTCAGAAGCGAAGTTGCTCAAGTCTTATTCCCACATCAGACCAGCTCAACACCGCTGGAACTCTAACTTGCTAACTCGCCAAGATTATAACTATAGCATGGATTTTTTGGACTCCATTGACCAGGATATACCGAACGGCTGTTGGAATCTGTCTTTGGAAAGGTCAGGAAGCATCGCATACCTAAAATGTTTATACTGGCCAGGCATGACATATTTTCATAAAGTTAGGACCCCTGACGCTGGCTTCTTGTATGTTGGCAATGGACAAAAAAACTTAGATGTACCATTCCTTCTTTAATTTCTATTATAATTAAATACTTTTTTATTTTCAACCAAAAATGTTTCACGTTTTATAATATTCTATAAGATGAAATCATTATTTTTTTCGTTGATTTATTTTACCTAGTCACATACAAAACATATTTGGCTAATGAGTTAAATAAATATTTCAGGAAAGTGAGGTGCAATTATTTTAATATTTACATTCTAAACTCAGGACTAAATTTCATTAAAACCCGTTTTGATAGGATAGATTAAAACTAGGTATTTATACGACATCATATATAGTTTGTCATTTTTAACAAAAAACACTGATATATTGTTCGATCTACGTAATCATTAAATTATTGTAATTTATTTGGCAATTCATAAGCATATTTTGTCTAATAATGTTCTTTAACAATTACACAGGAAAGTTTAAAATCTGTTTCAGTTTTAAATCAGTTTAAAATCTTAACCGTCTAAAATCTGTAAGATTTATTAAACTTGTAAAATTAAACTTTTCAATGCTGCAAGTAAATCACTACACAGGGTGAATTTTTCAAATGGGCCTTCAGGGCGATATCCGAAACTATAAGGATTAGCGAAAAATGCTGAAAGGAGT